>JAPDSC010110195.1:0-33191 GCA_026290005.1 Latrodectus geometricus | reverse complement strand
AATAAAAATTAACTTCACGTAAGGGTTTGAAACTGACACTGATTGATATATGTGGTAAACTGAATTATTTTATTTCCTATGAATTCTACCGATTCTATTTTTTTTTTAATTTTACACAAATAATGAAACTCATAAAATAATAAGGAATTTTACATGTTTTTATAAATTACATAAACCATTTTGATACATCAAATATTTGTTCTCTTTTGATAATTATAAAATAAATGTTAATAAAATCGGTTCTTATTTTAAACCCTTCCCATTGCACTATAATGTAACTGTACATTAAAACATATCATTGCATTATATTTCTTGATTTCATATTGTTTTAAAAGGAAATATTCCGTAATGTAAGAAAACTTCATTTCAATTCAAATGAGCATCATTTATAATTAATATATTATAACTATTTTAATTACATTTTTATTAATTTACAGTAAAAGTCTAAAATATTTTAGAAGATTTTTTAAAGTACCATATACTTAAATAATTTTCTAAAATATTTCGAAAAAACTATTTAAAATAATCTTAAGAATAAAACTATTTTAGAAACTGTTTTGTTATTATAAATGTCTTCTGTCTGATATATAAAATTTACAAATGTCTTCAATTTTACATCACTTTAACAAGCATAATTTTATTACAAATAAGTTTATAAATAAAAATTTAGTTTAAAAACTAATTATGCCGAGAATGCTCTTTGTACTTGACACTTTTATATAATATAAATTTAAGAAAAAATTGTCAGTACAGCATAGCAAACAATTACACTAAACTATCAATTGCAAATTTTAAATAGAGTGATGATTAATCATGTAGTTACAAGTTACTAAGTGAAATATTAATATAAATACACACACACACACACTATTTTATGATATTATATAAAAATAGGAATAATGAGGAAAATGATTTTTATTGCTCTTTTAAATTTATTTTTATTCATATGCAAACTAAGGAATTATCTTTATTTAATTTGAATTTAATATTTTAAATCTCCTCCAGCGGAATTGTAATACATGTAAATTAATTAATTGAATATAATATCAGAGAAATATGCATTGCTTATGTACAATTTCATTAAATTCAATTTATAAATTTTAATATTTTAAAATTTATTAAACTTTTCCCTGAATGTATATTTTATTATTCTACGTAAAAGTGATTGTTACTAGGCAATTTGCTCGCGCATATGCTATTGAAATAATAAATATTTTAAATGCCAGTTACCTTAAAATAAATCAATTGTTTTAAGCACAATAACTTTTACACATTATTTATTAATTTGCAAAGTGAGATACAGTTTAATTTTTTAGATATTTATGCTTATTTTCTAAATAAAAATTTTTATTTTTATGATTATCAATAAAATAGACACTTCTATAAGTTCTATTAATCAAACAATTAAAGTACTGATTTAAACATGTTTTCTCTAAACATATTATTTAACAATATATAATAAATTGTGTTTACAATTTTAAATAATTTTATACTATGTAATTAAAGGAATGAAAGGGAATTCCATTCATTATAGTCAAATTTCGTGCATTTATTTATACATTATTTCACTATTAAATATATAAATATAATATCATGTATATTGATAAAATTTACATTATTTCTAATTGTAATTATTGATATTTCTGTCATCCAGTGGTGACAAATACATTCAAATGCATTATAAGTTAAAAAAATATTTTACTTCACACTTTTCATTTAACAACACAAGTTTTACATCACAACTTAAATAAATAACATTTTTAATGAACTAATTAATCAAATACTTAACTGAACAATTATAAACTTTCCGTGAAAGCAAATTTTTTTATATATTTTTAATAAAATATCAGTACATTTTATGTGCATACATCTTCTTTATGAAAAGTAAACGTAAATACTGTGCACCAAGTTTAAAAAATACTTCACTGTTAGAGATCAATCAAAGACTTATTCAGAAAAAGCCTATAAACTCATATTATGCATCAAGTTAGTTACAATAAAAATAACTTGCAAAATATCTAGTAAAAATTAGATTAAATTTGCATTATTTACAAAAAGAATAATTATTAATTTTAAACATTAAAAATTAATAAATATATGAATAACATAGGAAAGGCTAAAGGATAATAAAATAGTTAAACAACAAATTTTTCGCATAATTTTGCAACTATAGTAAAGAAAGTTTTGTGGTAAAAGAAGTACAAAAAAAGTAGTAAAATTTGTCACTGATTTTTCATGACAAGCGATGCTAAGATTATAATGCAGCTCTTTAGAATTTTTAAGAGGGAGAATTTAATAAGATTATAAACAAATTACAGTGATCCATTCAGAAAAGGAGGGAAAAAATTGTTTTTTGTAAGATTGGGCAGGTTCTTCACTTCTGCCTAATCACTCAATTTTGCTAGAACTCAAAATTGGATACATTTTGAACAGACCTTGCTTCTAACAAGGTGTATCTTTTACCTAACTTTGATCATTTTCTGCACAACAAACATTGTGAATATTATTACCGCTTGGCTTAATAAAGTTGAGATAAAAGAGTATACAGTAAACATATTGAATCTCGTGACCGACCAGTGCTTAAATCTAGTTGGTAATAATATAGTAAAGAATGCCTCAGAAGAATTTTTCCCATGAAATGGTACATATTGTAATTTTTATGTAAATAAAATCAGTGTTTGCATTTTCATAGGAAGAAGTAAATAAAATAAGCATTCATACTGAAATAAGAAATAAATTCTATTTTTATCAATTTAAAGATAATAAAATGATGCAATAAAATACATCATCTGCTTTCTACCAAGAAGCAAATCAAAAATGTATTTTCGAAAGATAATTCATGCTATTATTAAAATCAAAAATAAGATGATGAATACTAATTTAAGTGATAACACATTTGCAAAAACTTTGAAAATTTATTTTTACAACCTTTTTCTCCCTTAAAGAATTTTATTACATATATAAAAATTAACATTTAGACCATTACAAAGTCATAGGTTTATGCTGAAAATTTTGAAAAAGAAATAGATTTTACTAAAATAGTATTATTTAAGTTATTTAAAATCATTAAACAAGAGTAATTACATTATGTTTTAATTTTAAAAAGAATTCTCATTTTATTTCATTTCTAAACTTCATTCTGGATTTTTAAGCAAACTCATTCAATAAATATTGTTAGACTGCACTTTAATAATCTAAAGTCATTTCATGACTTAAAAAATCCCATTAAAATTTTATATTTAATACATTTACTTGCAAATAATTTATTTATAAATGTGAGTTCATTCATGATAAATATATATGAGTATTTCTATTATGTCTAGCTACTATATGTTTTATTTATTCACGTCAAAATTTAATTTTTCTCTGTATAATGTATTCCAAGAATAATATCTAAAGCTATGTAGATTATATTTTATATATTATTGATAATTTAAAAAAATTGTCTACAATCGTGTTTACAAACTCAACCACACATTTTCTTTGAATTCCTCTCATTACTATTTAATATATATTTTAATTATCACAACAATAAACATTTTATATTTTATTAAGCCAGTAAGATGTGCTTATGTTTGTGATACATTATTTATTTATCATATTTTATTTTAAAAGATGGCCACACATTCTCTTAGCAACCAGCATAGAACTTTTGAAAATGTTTATTTCTTTATCCAATTACTTCAAATTACTGTTCTTTATTTTAGTTTGCTTTGAATTTAATGTTAAATTTAAAGTTGACTTCTATTAAATTTGTGTTAATTGATACTAATGGTGCTGTAATGTGTAGAAAATAATTTATTTTAAGCGTTTATCAATATTATTTTTTAGAAACGAAAAATTTGCTCTAGCAAAAGTCGCTCAAATTTAACATTTATTAACTGAAGCTAATTATAATTTAACGAAAAATTGCTGAAAAAATAATTATACCTCACAAAATAGTGAATAAGATTTCATTTCATGAAAAAAAAGCATGCAATTTAGTGATTAATCCATGCTTCAAATTTTTAAGGAATGCTATTAATATATCCGAAAAAGAAATTCAAACCTGAATATGTAGTTCAGACTGATAAACAACCTACACAAATTATGATGCAGAATTTGTTTTCTGTATATTATATGTTTCATATCTATACATTGTAGAAGGAATTTTGAACAGTTCTAAGATATAAAAATTTTCGAAATTCGTTTAATACCCCAAGTAAATTATTAGTATCAAACTATGATTTCATTTTCATGCATGACGAAGCACCCTGTCATAACTAAAAAAAATTGCGAAATTTTTGCAACAGAAAACATATTTAAATTCTTTAAAACGAAGATTATAAAATCTTTTATCACGAATTTTCAAAAACATTTCTATATGTAAGCATGTAGCTAATGATTTTCTCAATGTACATTAAAAAACTCATATATTTTTAGCCAAATTAGCACATATTTATATATAATACAAATTTTTTTCTGGGTTAAGATAAGCAATGTGCACATCATTCGTTCACTTTCATTCATTTTCCCACTTATTGCTCATCATCAATAACTTCTTCAAAAATGAAAAATTGTAATCTGTTGATAAACAAGATAAGAATTTAAATCTTGTTGAAGTGGTTAGATATATATATATATATATATATATATATATATATCTATATATATATATATATATACAGAGAGAGAGAAATGCAGGTAAAAATAGTATGATTTAGATACATCGTTCAAAAAATAAAGTATGAGTTTTATGCTTTATTTGCGTTTGTATAAAAAATTCTCAGTTTAATGAGAATTTACTATAAAATTATTATAATTCAACTTATTTTTGTAATATTATTTAAATGAGAACAATACAAAATATTTTTCAGTATTGAATACATGTATTTCTCACAAAATCTTTACCGTTGATAATTTTTCATCCAAATTAAATGTATTTTATTATTTGTCCATCGGATTACCATGAAAATGCATAAATCCATTTACGAAATACACTTTTTTTAAAATAACTGAATAGGCTATAAAATAATTTGCATTATTTTGAAAGAAAATTATTCTACATTTGATGACTTTCTATACAAATATAATATTTTAATTTTATATATTTTATTTATGCGTGGCATATAAATTTTTGAGACTTTTTCCTATGACGGATAATGACTTAATTTATATTCATGTTTTTTGGCTTGAATAATGATATCGACGAAGCGAGAAATAAAATTTCTTTTCTATAGACAAGACACCTATCAGATTTATTGGAGTGTAGCCATCATTTTGACATGTATTTTTTGGTTTGCAGATAATAAAAATGATGGAACTGGCAATATTTTGCATGTGATCATATATTTGCGTTTATAAACATACCCAAAGTCAAAAGATAAATATTTATTTCTTTTAAAGAATCAAATAATTCTTACTTATCTACACTCAGAAAAGCAGCAAATGTATTAATTTTACATCACTCTAAGATACTTAAAGTAGACAAAATTGCAAGAAATTAAGAAATTGTATTATCATGAAAAATTAATGATAAGGAAACATATTATTTCATAACTTTTAAATATTTATAGTATCTGTTTTTATATAATTACTATATAATAGTGCAATACAATAGCTTAAATATTTACATGGGGAAACTGATTTATACTTTAAATTTAGTTTGCAACACATTTCACAATATTCTAGTTATGAATTCATAAGGATTTTATTAGTAGAATAATAATTTCATGCAAAAAAAGTTTGTTATACCAAAAAAAATTGGTTTTCAGAAATTCCTTAATGTAATTTAATTAGAATTCATGATTTCAAATTTTGAATTATGATTATTTTAATAAGGCTCATCCTTTACGACATTAATCACAATAATTTATATGCATATCTAATTTTTTGAAAATTAAATTATGCAAATTAAATAATACTGTCTTTAGTTTTTCTTACTCAAACTGTTATTTTTTTACATATATATATAATGATTATTATATTATTATATGACAAAAAAAAACTTTCTCTTTGATATGTACTTACACACAATTCAAACTTTAAAGGATTTTAAAAGCATATAGATAAAAATTATAAAAATACTTATAAAATTCAAATTATTTTAATAAATTTTACATTAAACATTTATATAGTTACGTTAATGGTAAGCCACAGTAAGAAATAGTATAAAAATAGTATACTCACTATATATGACATTATTACTCTTTGATGCATTGATTTTTTTAAAAAAATTTGTCTTGATGAAACACAACTGTCCGACAATATGGTAGACAATTATTTTAACCTGAATATTTAAAATATAATGTGTTGAGTTTTGCATTTAACAGATTAATAGGACAAAGGGGGTTACAAATCTAAAGTCAATTTGTTAATTTTACTATTTTAAAATGCGCTTCTAAGTTACCTTCTATGTGCTATGGTTTAAATAATATAAACAAGTAGTTCTGTGATCATTTCAAAACAAACTGTTTATTTAAAATTAATTATTTATAAAATAATATAAATTCTTACGTTTATTATATTCTGAGTGTAGTTCAAGTAACACTATTGCAAATTTGTCTTAAAGAAAGTTAAAATTTTCTTCAATTTCTTTGTATTATTTCGTTGTCATATTAATTCTAATGCAATTTAAAAATATGCATTTTCTTTAATGTATGAATATTGTTGCTAATTGTTAACTGCTGTTAGCTGAACCACAAATCCTTACAATTGAGGAATAAAATTGAAATGTTCTTTATAGAAAATACTAAAGAATGTTGTTTAGAAGGAAAATTAAATTAAAAACTTTTCTCAAGAAATACACATCTCAGACAATGTTGAATAGTTTTTCTTGTCATACTTTAATTTTGTGTAATTTTAGTTTATTTATTTATACACAGCAATCATTGGAATTTTCAAAATATTGAATAATTTCTTCCTGAATACTTTATAAAGATATGTAATTTAAATATTCATTTAATTTAAATATAATAACTGATTTGAAAAAAATATATAAGAACAGTACATAAAAATGATTCTTGAAACATCCTTATGCGTGAATTTAAAATTTCGGCATTTGATTTTGCTTTTTAAGATTAGATAATTTATCTTTTATTTAAATTATATAAACATAATTTTCACTTAAATAATAATATTTTGAATTATGAGATATAAAATGATATCATGTCATTTTTCATTGAATGTTAAACACAATTTATCTTTTTATATATGTTTCCACTTATATGTGAAACTGTTTATGTTAGAAAAATAAAATTTATTCACATAAATTGTATTCGATTTAAAATTAGAATTTATTTTTTTATTAGATTTTTTTTGTAAGTTAGAAATATTAGAATGAAAATATTCCACTCTTTCAAACTTTCTTTTCTTATCTTCTCACACACACTCTTGTCTTTCTTTCATTTTTTCTATCCTCAACACTGTCCTACTGAAAACTCCTGTTACGACAAAACAGAAGATGCTCCGGTATTCACTTACACATTTTCAGAACAGGCAGTCTATCCTGGTTCTTCGGTGTCACTCAAATGTTCTGCCTCTGGGAACCCTCTTCCGCAAGTCACGTGGCTAGTGGATGGAATGCCCATACCCGAGGCCTATCATATCAGAGTGGGGGATTATGTCAGTGATGAAAGAACTGTCAACAGTTACGTCAACGTGTCAAGTATCACTGTGGAAGATGGTGGTACATATCAATGTCTAGCCCAAAATGGAGTCAGAGTTATTGAACATACTAGGAGACTTAACGTGTTCGGCCCGCCATATATTCGGCCTATGAAGAATTTGACTGCTCTAGATGGACAAAGTGTCTTAGTTCACTGCCCTGTATCGGGATATCCTATCTCAAAAGTGTTTTGGGAACGAGGTAAGTGAATGATGAAATTTTGGGAAATTTTCTTAAGAGTATAAATGAGAGAAAGGAAGAGTGTGTGTGCGAATGCATGATTATTTTTCAATGTAATAAATGTTATGTCGTTATTCAAGTATAGATAAATATTTTATAAGTTTTAACATAGTGTATTTAATTCAATCTTATATTATCAAGACATTGATATTTCATAGGCATGCTCTTAATTTTTTCCAATTCATTATTTTTAAATACTTTTAATATCTATCCCTAAAAATCATTTGAATTTCAGAAACAAACTAATTCACATTTAATTTATATTTTGCATTTGGTTGCTAGCTTGTAAATAAAATTTAAAAGAAACTACTAAACAGTAAATTAAGGAATAAGATCTGCAAAAATATGTTTAAATACGTTAAATAGGTTATAAGTGTAAGTATGTATAATGAGTTTGAATGTGTATTGATTTTAGTAGTAATAAATGTATTTATTTATGCTTGAGGAGAATTTTTTTCTTAATATAAAATAATTAAAATTTCTTAAGCGTCCATAGTTTTAACATTAGAATGGAATATTAATTGCATAACTGCAAGTAATAAAATGCAATCACATTACATAATTAGTAAATTTCTCAAGAACATAAACGGCATGATTAGAAATTTTGTTTTTGAGTTTTTCATTTGTACATGGTACACACTTAATGATCAATATGTTTTAGAGACACTATTAAAATATGCATTGTGTTGTATAATTTTGTCATTAATAACAAAGAAGATACATTCTGATGCATTGTTATAAATGATTTTTTTAAGTTTAATCATTTGAAAGCATATTCAAGAAAACTGTGTTAAATTATATTATTTCACCAATATAGCTTTGTATGTTAAATAATTTAAAAAAATGACATGAGATATATGTAGAAAATGCTTTGATAAAGCTTATCAATTTTGTACCAAAAGTTGTTATATGTTTAAAATATTTTTATAAATTTATTTGAAAAAAACAAAATTGTGCATCGTATAAATTTAAAAATAACGCTAATCAATGCATTTAGGGCCATATATCAATTAAATACAACGTAATTCCAAAAATGCAGTTAAAAACTATCTCGAAAAAATATAACTATAACTTAGTATTGTAATAAATACATTTGAAGCTTCTTAACTGTGGTTACTATTTTGCCTCACAGTAGTCGAAAATTGTTGATTCAAGTACAATTTCTGAAATTATTTGTCAAGATGTTTCTTTCTTAAACATAACGATGCTACCTGAAGGCTTAAAATTTTCATATATATAAAATTTTAATATAATTAGATGCTCAGCTTTTTTACCAATCTTGTAAATATTATTACTCCCATAATTTAAATTAATATTTTTATTTATATATTATGTAATATTAAATTATTTTTCTTTGAAAGCATGAATTAAAATTTAATGAATGTATCCGCTAAAATACACATACCCTGTCAGTTAATATCGTTTCTTGTCAAGATGAGTACCCGTTATAACATGAGGGCGACTCTTACAATAAACATGCTTATTAGCGTTGATGGCTTAAGCAAATCCAGAGAAAAATGTAAACCGAAAAGTAGCAAAGAATGACAGACTTGTGGTGAAGGTACTTTTAATGAGAAAGAAATTTTAAAATTTTAATAGAATTTATATTATATTTTACTTTTTATTAGCCGTTTTCCCAAATTTACAATTCAGTTTTCACTTTTCTATCAGCAGTGAAATGCAATGTGGGGGCATCATTTATTAACAACAATATTGATTAGATAGTACTATTGAGGGACTTTTACGAAAATCTGCATTGACTTTTTAAGGAATTTTTTCTTTAAAGCTGTATGAAACGAAATATTCATTATGCACTGCTTACAAGAATAAAATTGTGGATAAATATTTATTAAAATTTAAAAGTAATAACTATGACACTCAACTTCCTAATGATCAGACCGCTTGCTTTGAAATAAAACAATGTGACTCCTAATCCAATCATCATTATATATGGAAAATAAATATTAAATTTGTGTTTTCTGTAAACATATTTATTGGAATGGATATTTGATGTTTTTTTAGGTTTTCTCTCTTATAAAAATAAATATGGTTTATTATTTTAAAAATTAATTTGAAACAAACAAAAAATATGCTGTGGAAAAAATCAAACATGTTTCAATATTATGTTGCCTTCTATATGGTTTGAATGTTCTTTTACTGTAATAAAAAATGTTTCATAAGCAAGAAATAGTTTCTTGTTTTATCTGACTTAATTCTCTTTAACTACTGTTTATGGTGCTCAAACTTTTATATAACTAATTACCATTTAAATAAATTCAATCATTTAATGGTAAATTAGTTCACCTTTTTGTTAAAGTTGGAAACACGTTCTAACAATTAAATTCATTTTTACAGAATATACATATGTGTTTCATGGAACATATAAAATTTTAATATCATTTTAATATGAAGAATCACTTGTTTCTGTTTCCTTTTAATAAAACTACATATTTAAAAATGAATATTCCTGTTTAAATGCAATTAATTAATATTATTTTATGAATATTTTTTAACTCATTTTTACTTGGTTGCAGTATTTTAAGTCCTTTATCTTCATGAAACTAAAATGAATCGAATTTAAATAAAGCTTACATTTAAATTAGATACATTTTATCTAAAAGTTTTTGCTTATTTCAGAATAATAATTAATAAAATATAAATGATTATCAATTAGAAATAAAAAAAATTAATTGGAAAGTTTAAAATTTTGTTTGTTCAAAGTAATTTGATCTTCAACGCTTTGCATTTTGTCTAGATAAAATAAAAGTATTTTATCTCAAATAATTTTCTTCTTTGTTCAATATTTGTTTTCTTAAATCTATATTGTATTTAACGATATATTCTTTTTCTGAAGTGCAAAATTCAATTTCTTCCGGTTTTAAGTCTTTCGGATCTTAGATAATCGAAGACCACAAGTCTCGAGCAAACTGTAACTCACTTCCCTAGAACCGATAACATCCCATCGCAGTCTACCATACACGTATATCTTATTGTAGTAGAGGCAGAAAATAGTCCTTCCATTTAGTACAAGAAGCAGAGTAGTGTGGATGGGATATCGATATATCGCGGGTTATCATAGGGACTCTGAAATGATCGATTTATCCCTCTCCAAGGGTCCTTTTGACCGCTCTGAAGAGGTCATTACGACGGTGCGTGACTTCATTCTTTTGTTATTTTTTTTTTTTTTGCTCCATTCTTTTCCCCCTTTATTCCGTCTTTCATCTCCCGGCAATCGGTAATGTAACAAATCTACAAGGAAAGAAACTGTTTTACTCAAGAAAATACTCGTGTTCGACTGTTTGATAGAAATATAGATACCGTTAAGCAATCGATTTCTCGATTGCTTCCTACTGTCGACTTAAAGATTATTGTTGCTTTAAGTTACAACTGAGGTTTGACTTTGCCTTTAAAGCATTTCGTTACAGTAAAGAATTTCTACAAGTAATTAAAAAACCGTCAATAAATGAATTTGTGATATAAATTGGGAAAAATATTATGTATTTAATTCTCTAGAAGAGTGATAAATATTATTAATATTTGAAATGAATGTTTAGGAATAGTGGATTCTAATGAAAGTATTTTTATTTTCTATTATTCTCTTAGAGGGTCGTCCTCTTCCTCACAATCATCGACAAAAAACATTTCCGAATGGGACTCTAATTATTGAAGATTTACAAAGATCACGTGACGGTGGAAAATACCATTGTGTTGCTGAGAATAATAGGAGCAGAACAGCAAGACGAGATATTTCTCTCAACATTATGGGTAAGTTGATATTAAAATTTTATTCATGGTAATTGCAGTTTCAACTTTCTCTAAATTCTATGTTACGCAATTTTTCAAAGTTTAGTAGTAAAGGTTAAAATTATTACCTATAAATAGTTAATAATTTTAAAACCAGATATTATTAACTTATAAATAGGAAATCTTATGGGAGAAAATTCTTTGAAACAATCTATTTGAACATTCTATTTTATGCAGAAACTTAAAACTCAGCATAAAAGTTTGACAAAATACTTTTGTGAGAATTGAGTCTAAAATGTAAAAGTAATTTACTTTGATGTGAAATCAGTAATAATATAAATAGGCATGTAAAAATATTATATTAAAAAATAATGTCTATAAATAAAACTTAAATAAAACTATGAATAAAATATAATATGTAAAAATATCTATTAAGCTAAAGAAAAAATAAAAAAACATGGAACCTATACTCTCGGGTTTTAAATTTCATAGCACTTCATACACTTGAATAAAAAATAATAATAAAAAACATTTTTATTCCTTTATTTCATTTTGCTTAGCATTTTTTTTTTAGTTCACTGTTTAATTTTTCACATCTCTTTATAAAATTTACTTCAATGTAGGAAACTTGGCTAATGTGAAATTTATTACGCATCACAAGGTTCTAAATCTAGATTAAGAAACTTTTTTTTTCTAATTTGAAAATTTGTTTTCATCGGAGAAATGATTTCGTTATTTCGGAAATGAATATCTTAAAATTGAGAAAATATTTATAAAACTGAAATGATAAACAAAAAGTTTTAATACTGTTATCAAGTATTTTAGTATTTTTAAAGAATTTATAAAATGCCGCAATGGATCCATGAATAAACTATTTCCTTATTTTTGAAATAAAATTAAATTTAGTGAAGTATATTTAAGAGTAATTTAAATTAATGAATATTGCCTTAATTTAATTCAATAAATTTAAAGCTGCAGTGATTAATAAATTGAGCATACATAGAATATAATAAATATTTTCGGAAAAATTATTATGTAGCTTCTTCCATGAATATATTTTTGAAGAAACGAGCAGCTACCTCTAAAGTTAGAATTTGGTTTATAGAATATTTTAACAGATATATTTTTAATTTAAAGGGGAACATTTTTATGATTATCAACTGAAATAAGAAATTCTTTGGAAAAATGTAAACCGTATTTTTGTTAAAATTAGGGAAACAATGAGATTGTTTGTCTGCAATGGAAATACTGTAATTAAATATAAATTTAAAAATGTAATTTATAACTTGCTGCATAACTAAAGTACTTTATTGTCCAAACAAAATCTGCTACATATAAAAAAATATTTGATTGGTGGGATTTTTAAAATCCAGTGATTAATTGAGTTAAAGTAATAAATAATTGATTGACCTGTTACTCAGACTTGTGCACTATGAGTGCATTTATGGATTACTTTTCTGTCAACAACTTGAGCTTCTGCAACTTTTCTGCCTCAATTTTTGAAAAATGTATAGTTTATAGTATCTTATTACAAACAAATTTTCTTAAGCCTTAATGAAATTATAAATAGAAGAAAACACAATATTTGTGACTCCGGTATACCAAGAATTGGATTCTTAAAAATCCTATCATGTCTAATATCTTGAATATTTCAATAACAATATGTAAGTACTGATTTATAAATTGTATTTATTGAATGCAGTTTTCAGAAATCACTCTTGAAGATTTAGTAAATCAATTTTTACATTCAATTATTTTATATTTAATAATTAATTTTTACAATTACAGTTAAATTTTCTTTTCTTCTAAGAAACAAAATCAGTTCCAAATGATCTTATAGATAAATAATGCAAGTCTTCAATCCACGCTTTCCTTTATGGCTGATTAATGGTTAATATTTCTTAATTCATGAAAAGCATTTTCAGTATTAAAATTGTTCGCATAAATTTTTTTATAGATTTTTAAAAATCTAAAATCGTTATAATATATTTTCAGTATATATATATATATATATATATATATATATATATATATATATATATGGAATTTAAGCAATTCTCGAGTAACATTTTGTTTATTCACCTGATTATAATTTACTGATTCATAAAAAAAGCATACAAGTTATTATTATAGTTTGTTATGTATTGACAGTTATTTCCATCACTGTTTAAAAGTAACAAATTTTAGTTACTGATTTTTTTTAATATTCGTCAAATATTTTTCATAATGTAATCTGTAATAATCCTTTGCATTATAGGTAATAGATAAATATATTCTTTACTGAAAATAAGTTCAAAATACTCAAAGGATATTTTTTTAAAATATAACAAATTAGAAAATATTTGAAATATTATCTATGATGTGAATTATCATGTTCACGCCTTTATCAATGCCTAATAAACTAATGAACGTTTATTTTGCATACATATATGTATATATATTGATCCTTAATTATGATTCAAAGGTCTGGAATTGAATATTGAAATAACAAACCTCTATTATAATCTACATTTTCCAGAAGAAATCAAAAATGTTGTAATGTTTTATCATTTCCCAGGCAAAAGATAATAATTGGAAAATTTTAATTATTAGGATAAATTTTTAGAAAATGTTTATACTAACTCTTGAAATATTTAAAATTTGTAAATCTTCTACATTTTCAAATCTGTTTCATATAAGCTATCAAAAATGTCTATAGAGATAGCTCTAATCAAATATATATACTTATATCTATATGCCTCTTCAGATAATTCCAATATTTTGTAGCATTTTAATAATCTTTACCAATAAGCATAATTATTTAATGTATTTCACGAAAGTTTCGAGTTCATCATTAAGCTCTTATTTCCAAGTATTATTTATTTAAGAAGTTTATAGTGTCAGAGTTATCATGATTAATGCAGCTCTATCTCCTTTGTTCAGCACCACCAGTTCTGGAGCCATTCTCTTTTGCTTCCGGGTTGTCCGAAGGGAAAAGAGCCACTGTGACGTGTGTTGTTGCCTCAGGGGATTTGCCGATTCGAATATCGTGGGTGAAAGATGGCCAGCCTCTACCAGACAATCTCAGAGGTTCTATCAGTACAGTAAATGAATTCACATCAACATTGTCTTTTAGTAGCGTGTCCCAGATACATAATGGCAATTACACGTGCATAGCATCTAATCCAGTGGCATCCAGGAATTACACAGCTAACATGATTGTTAAAGGTAATACTCTTGTGAAAAGCTTCTTATAATCATTATCTAGCTTCATAGCTTAAGGAATTACATATTTAAATGCAATGCTACTCATAATTCATTTCCTTGCCTAAAGTATTAAAGCATATTGGAAATGGAAAACTACAATGACTTTTACGCTTGAAAACAAAATTATAGGCTGTTCGTCATGCTAATTTTATCTATTTAAATTTAATTGAACTCTAATTCAAATATTGTTATTTAGATAATATTATATTAGTAAACATATTTGTTATAGACTACACAAATATCACTTTAATATTTAAAAATCTGTTTCATATAGGTTTTTTTTTTTTTTTTTTTTTTTTTTTAATATCAAAGTAGGATATTAAAATTATGTGGAAAGTTAAATTTCAAAAATTCAAGATAAATTATAAGAAATTAATTTAAACTTTTATATAAATTCTCTTTTACATTATAAATTTAATTTTAAATTTATATGACAGTAATGACCTTTAAATGTAGCATATAATTTTTAATACATTGTTCAAAAGTTAAAAAAATAATATTTAAATCAACATAAATAAAAATTGAATCAATTCAGAGCACTGCAAATAAAAAATTATAGTATATTATAGTATTAAATTAATAATTATAGTATTAAATTATAGTAGTAATTATATATTTTCCCATGAAATAGAAAATATGTCTTTTTATTCTAATTTATTATTTTTATTTTGATAAAAATAACTATTTAGAATTTAATTAATTTTTATTAATTTTATTAAATTAATTAATTTTTAAGTTATTAATAAAAAATTATATATTATAATTAAAATTAATTAAATTAATTTTTAAGATAAAATGTGACCAATACAAATTGAAAGTATTTAAAAAGATCCATAAATATATTTAGCAATATAATGTAATTATGATGTGTGTGTGTGGCAACAATGAAAGAATACTTATTCATTCTTATAGTTAATTTATATTTATTCTTTTAGTTTGATAATTTTATTTCAATCAACGAAATTATTCAGTTATAAACCAAATAAATTTAAATGATATATTTTTAAATAAAATAAATTTTAATTAATACTTTTATTAAAAACTAGCTCTAAATAAATTATTTTTCTAAATTTTTACACTTATATTAAACCGCTAATACAAAATTTAAATGCAATATTTGTTTCCTATTAGTGCCGCCAAAATGGAAAACAGAACCAACAGATAAATCTGTCATCATGGGTCAAGTCGCCATTTTTGATTGTCAAGCAAGTGGTTATCCGGATCCTGTTATAAGATGGAAAAAATCTATAGGTAATAAAATGTATTTTAATTAAATTATAATATAGTTAATAGTTATATTAATTGAATATTAAACTAAATGTTATACTAATAATTAAATGTAATAATTAAATATAGTGCATGCAATACTTATTTTACTAGTATTATATTTAATAAATTTAAATTAATTTTATTAACTTTTTCAGTTTGTATTTTTTTAAATACCTATTACTTATGATAAATGATAACGTAAGAATTATTTATGAAAAAGAAATATCGTAAAGAACAGGTCAAAAATTCAACTTATTGTTCCATATTAACATAAACTTTTCAAATATGCTAATAAATTGCGTGAATTTTTTCCAAAATGGATGCAATTTAACTTTAAGTCTTTTCTTATTGTGTATAAAAAAATGTAAAATTTTAAGGACTTTTTTTTTTAGATTTTGAGAAATAATAATTTTTAATGTCGGAAAAAATGATTTTCTTTTACATTAATGAATCCTTGTGAAATATATTTACAAACAAAATGCAATTTTTGTTTATTAAATCTAACTTAAAAATGCTCTCAACAAAGTATATAATAAATGAATATATTTATGTGGGAACATTATTAATATTTAATTCAAGAAGTATAATGACAAACATATCATTTTTAAATAAAATTTGAATGAAATTATAAACTTCTAAGACTATTTACGTGAGCATGCACTATGTTGTTTTTGAAAACAATAAAAATTAAAGCAGAAAAATATGTGACAAAATAATATTTTCTTTTATTTACTTACATTTGCCACAAACAATTCATTGCTTATTTTATAAACTTAAATTGAATTATTTATAAATTATAATAATTCAGCTTTATAATTTTAGAATATAAATAACCGTAAGCTATCCTTCTTTCACAACACTAATTACATATTTTTGCTCTATAATGATTAAACTATAATCATTGTATTTGAAAACAATCACATTAAGTTAAAATAGAAATAAAATAACTTTCGAAAATCAGTTTGAAATAAAAGAATTACTAGAAATTAAAACAGTCGAAGTACACATTTCTCTTGTAATATGTATTACGTTTATCAAAATTTTCTTGATTTATTTTTTTCACAAATGTATTTAAACTGTATTTTTCAATAAAAACTCTTTACAATCTATTTTTCATGGCTTTTATAAGTCTCTTGTGTCTAAACATGCTAAATTTATAAAAAAAACTTACTTATGATACAACATATATACTGAGGTAATTAAATTATATTTGTAATTTTATATTGAAAGTTATTTTATATTGAAGGCTTTAATCAAAACAAAATTATTAAAGTCATATTGCAATAATTTTTAGCAAATGTAAGTTTATATATTTTATTCAATTTTGACTAATATATAATTATGCAGTTAAGAAGTGAGGAAAAAGTTTGCATTTCTTAAATTTATGATTTCTTAAATTACTTAAATTTCCTTTTCGAAAATAGATTTCAACAAATTTACAAAAAATATGGCATTGTAACCAAAGTTATTTTTACATCCCTTCTTGAAATGATTTATAATGGAAAGGTTGTAGAATATTATAGCAATCAAACAAATAAATCAAGAAATGAGCCTGAAAATGCTTCACCCTTTTTGAGCTTAGACTATAAATATAAATTTCCAAATAACAATAATCATCAAATATTCAAATGTATTTCAAAAGAAATTAAATTATTCAGAATAATATAGAAACAATGTTAAATTAATTGCTTTTAACAACAATGCAATACCGCAATAAAAATTTGAAGTATGAATTAAACAAAACAATAAATTTCACTTTAATGAAGCTATAATCAACAAAATGAATAATATTTTAATGACTGCTCTTTTTAAAGAACCATGAATTCTCGTTTGTATTCATAATTGTCTTGTGATATAATTATCACATGAAATAAGTTCTGCATGTATTCATAATGATGAGAAAGAAAAGAAGTTAATTTTGCTCCGCTTCAATTCAAAAGCTAAAGTTAAATTATAAATGGTTTTGAAAAGAATTAACTTCAAAATTAGTGTTTCGATAGCGATGCAATAGATGTTAGTCTCAAAAATAATAACTTTATCTCATCACTACTGGCTGTTAAGTAATTATATTTCAGCGCAAATTGAACCCACAATTAGCGTTTCGCTTTCGTGCTGATGTAAATATCGTTAGAAACCATGCTTTTCATGTTCCGGAGACACTTCTACATTATCAATCTCGAATTTATTACCATGCTCTTTTTGGTATATTAAAATTCTTTTGTTATGATAATGAGACGGTGGTTTGGTAAATGGGTTTAGCTTGTCTAGAAAATATTATCTGTAAGCCATAAGTTATATTTTATGCATGTTTTAGATAATATATTATATCATTCATTCAATCAATATTTATGTGATGAAAATAGTCAAAAATTATGTTAAAAGGCCAAGTATAATTTAATTGTTAATTGATATTCGTTTTAAATTATAATTTAGAAAAGCAAATAATCTTGATATCAAATAATGCCTCATGAAATATCATCTATAGCTAAAAAATTATCTACAATAGCTTCATATTTATTTCTAAGAAAATCAAGTTTTTTACATTCGATTAAAACATTGCATTTATGAATTGCATTATAACTATAAAAATTGCAAACACAAGCAATTTTTATCAGATTTTAACATTTTTACCCATTATATTTAATTATAACTTTTTTAATATATTCTTTAACTTCTTGTTTATTTTTTCCTAATATTATTACAATATTCTCTGGAGCTATTTTTCTTTTACACAATCTGTTGTATGGAATACAAAATATATTCAAAATATTTTATATAAAATAGGGATTTAATTTTAGTATGAATTATTTTAAAATTTACAACCAAAAACATTTTAAGAATCATAAACATTTGAATTATATAACATAAAAAAATAAATAAAACAGCGTTAATTTAAAAAAAAAGTCATAGCTTCATTTAATTTTTATATAATTCAAAGAAGATAATATTGGCATAAATTGCATACCCACATATTAATAAATATTATTGTCCATATGATATAAAATTTGAGCTCATAGGAAAAACAATTTAGTCTATTCTATATTAAAGATGAATATATAATATTAATCATCAATAAAAATTTATTTCAATTAAATTGAGTTGGTATCACAGGTGTTAGTAATTCCTCAGTTAACATAATCATTTTTTTAAATAATAGCCCATTAAAGCGTGTATGCTCAGTTGCATCAAAATATGATAAGTAGAATCAGTTCTGCAAGGCTTTGTATTTCTGAATATGGTTATTTTAATTATGCACGAGTGTGTGTATAGTAATTTATACAAACAGAAAAGTAATATATAATGCAAGAATAAAAGGAAAAAGTTGAAATTATTCTTAAATTTACACTGCATGAAGGTAACTAGAAGTAAAATAAATAAAAAAATCAAACATTTAAAAAATGCAACTATGCAAATGGAATACTAAACGATGTGCACTAATGGAAATTGAAACTAACACAGTCATCTTCATTAAGAGCGTTGGCATTTGTAATACAAATGCATCAATTTTTTGCTAATGATATTATAAAAATGTCTATAAGTTAAATTACTCCTAAGATATATAAATATAAAAATTGAAAATGAAAGGTAAACAAATACTAAAATAATGCGATAGCATATAAGAACCATATGCACATAAAACTAAGATCTCAAAAAAAGTTATTTACCGTAAGTAATGAATAACAATATTTAATAGTTAAATAAAATTTGGAGTGCTTAATAGTTGAATGTAAATCAAAAAACATAATTAACTAACAATAAATTAGTAAGTAATTAAACTAGAAAAAACATTTAGCAGATAATAACAAAGTAAAAAAATGGAGGAATTTGTATATTTGTACACAATTGTAATTCTCTCAATAAATAATTTAATGTGTTGTTTTAATATATTCAACCACTCCTTAATGTATATTTAAAAGCTTAGGAATATTAAACTGCATATTTTATACATAAAATAACTAAGACTTCAAGGTGAAAAAGTTCCAATGTTCCTATAGGAATTTAAACATTTAATCTTTTTGGCTAGGTATTCATTTTACTATAAGAAATATTTTGTTATAAAATGAAGTTAGCGTTTAGAAAATTTAAAACTTTCAATTTTTCAAAATTTGAAGGAAATTCTAAAATATTTAATTCAAAAAATAATTTAAAAAACTAAAAGTATTATAATATTTTTCGATATATTTTGCGTTAAAGTTTAATTTTATAGGTGTAATTTATAAAGGTGGTATATGCGCAAGTATGCTAATGCGTGCGTGTACATGTGTTTGTGCCTGTGCGTGGATGTGTGCTGTTTTTTTTTATTTATTTATTTTTCTTTTATTTTTTTAACAAAGTGCTGCAACACTGTTAGCTATATTGAACTGTCATTTGTTGGATCTTCTTGAGTATAACTTAATAAATTACTTAAATATAACCTGCCAACTTCTAAATTTAGGTAATTGGAAAAGAAATCAAACGCTTGAATTGTATCAATTTGCTTAAGATTGTTTGTTGACCAATTCGTGCCAAAAAGACCAGCAATTCAGTTGAATTATAACAATTCAGATGACGGTGAATTACCTTGTTTTTTGGAGTGGGAAATACTACACTTTGTTTAATTCAGGATGTGTTGAATAAAGGGAGACGTGTGTTGCATTTCTAATTTCAGTATGTACGTCATTCATTATGAGACACTTTAGTGTTTTTCTCCAAATCAAGACGTAATTATTTCTCTATCTATGAAAATCCCTATTCAGATACCAAGGCAGGGTGTTTATTTAAGATTTCTACAATATTATCCATTTTTAATAATATTAAGTTTTGAGACAATTTGCTCATGACTCGATATTTTTCATAAAGCCATTTTTCAAATAATTATTATAATTTTTTTTAATTTTTCGAGTTAGTTAATCTGGTTTGGAATACTTATTTCTCATTTAAAGCCAAATTAACGTTATTAATGGGTTTGAAATGCTATATAATTCAAAGCGCCAAGAAATATACTTGTATTTTCTGTCGATGTTAAACTTCTAAAAATATTTTTGTTACTGTTACATTTCGAGTAATTTCTGTGTAAAATAATTTAAATTTAACTAAATCACCTCAATTTTTTACTGGAAGGAAAACATGATGATTTTAGAAAGATCATCATAAAGATTTTTAGCACTTTAATGTATTTGATTTAAGAGTGTAACTTCTTCATTTAAATCAATTTAATTAAGATGTTGGAGTTGAAGAGTAAAAATATTATGCTCCATTATTATTTTAAATAAATGCTCTTTTTCAATGCAATAGTTATGGATTGAATTATATAAAATATTTTAAAAAAAGAAAAAGTTTTAAAATATTTATATATACATCATTACTAGCTCTTTTTAAAGAAATAAAGGCTTTCAAAGTTTTAAAACTGTTTGAATGCTAGTATAGAAATAATTAACTCTAAAAATACATCATCATATTTTTTTTAAAAAAATTTAATGAAGCACTCTATTAGTTTCTCTGAATAGTAAAAACATACATTTTAGGACATTTTTCTCAAAAAATATCCTTTATTTCAACACTGAATATATACTTCCATTAAAAGATTTTTTTTTTTAGTTTTTCCATCGAACACATTATCTTTCAAGTGCAAAGACAACTTACAACAATATCACAAACTATTTTTACCTGTTTATCTAGAAAGACTTCAGGTTGTAATAATTATGAAAATAGTGAGAATAAAAAGTATTTTAGACAAAACTAAAAATGAAACCAATTTATTATTATTTTAACTGCTTCTTATCAGACTCTTTGATATTTCATACCTACTGTCAATCCACATCAAGATGAATGATATGTTTTTTGATTGGACCCTTTTATAGAAGAATGCAATTTATACTTTTTTCAAAAAGTAAAATATCAGTTTTAATGCAAATCAAATATGTATTTAGAATTTAATATTGAGGATAAATCATTTTTATCGCTTATAAGTAATGTTTTCTTTTCCCAGTACATATTGTACAATTTTATCATGTGATACGGTTTAAAAAATGGAAATACATTTCAAAATAATCAGTTAATAAAGGATTTTGAACAAATCAAAGGTTAACTTATCTTAAAATGTTTGTTTAAAACGTCTTTCAATCAATTAATTAACACTCAGTATTATGTTACATCTTAGAATGCTTGATTCCATTAAAATAAAACAAATTTAAAATCAAATAAATACAATATTTTTTCTTTTCTTCAAAAATGAAATTTTGATTTTTAAATTCAAATGCAGAAATTTTAATAATAAGATTTTGTAAAAAAATTAAGTATATTGGAAATCGAACATCTCTGCTAAAGGAAAGAATGAAATTATTCCTAATTTTTCTACATGTCTGTTATTTTTCCTAATTTTTTTGATGGAAACTAATAAATAAAGATTAGATGTGAATACAAATCTTTCAACTAAAATTTCATGAGTCATTTCTTCTTGAAAACTTTCTTTTAAAGTATTAGTTGACTGCAATTGAATATTTTAATACAACATTTTTAAGCAACGAACTGAAGGCATGTATTTAATAAAAAAGACAGTGTAATGAAATATTAAACTAAATCTATGTTATTGATTTTATAAATCCCTTATAAAAAATTACAAATAAAATTATGAGGTAGTTTTTGGAAGCTTTTAGACAATAATTGGTAGTAATATATACGAGGTTTATAATAACTCTTTTCTTTTCATTAAAATTCATTTATATTGTTCATCAATTACCAGTAAAAGTGCGTTGTTTATGATCAAAGAAAGATTTTATTTTTTCTCATAAGTTAAAAGGATTAGTTTCCTTTTTTTATTGATTAATATATTACCTTCTGTAAATATATAAAAACAATTGGGATGTATTAAATTATTTTGGACCATTTTAAATAGTATTTTTGAACATATAAAAAAAGAAAAATTATGTAATTGAACATAAAGTATATTGATTATAGGAATATTGATTTTTAACAACATTTGAATAGAAATTAAAACATAGATTTCTTTCCTCCCTAGAAAAATATATTTAAGCAATATACAAAACTAATCAAAATAATTTTTTGGTAGTAAGTAAATTTGATGATTTAAAAATAATGAAACAAGTAAATTGAGATTAATTTCTTTTTTAAAAAAAATTTACAATTTGCTTTAAATCAACTGTCTTGTTACAATGAAAACTGCAATAAATTTATAAATAAGATTATAAACTTTTCATACTTTTCCAAAACAGTATATTCTTTGTCTTGCAAAGTTATTTTTGACAAGTGATGAAGTAAAATTTGCTATTAGAAGTCGAAGCAGAAATAGATTTTCTATTTTCAACTTGGTATCTGAGAAGTTCTTAGACATTAGCAAAAGTATGTGAAAAATGTGTTTCGATGTTTGGAAAACGTTTCATTGGAAACACGTTTTTTATGATAAAAGGGAGGAAATAAGCAATGGGAAACTTCGAGTTTCCGCTTTCATTATTGACCCTATCGAATTGACTTTCAAAATCCCATGTGAATGATGTAGAAGACGAACTTGTTTCGAATAATAGTGGGTTTCAACTTCCTAATTCAAGAATCTTGTTTGTTAACTATTGCATCTATCTTTAGGATTCTTCTCCAGATAAAGGCTTCGTTTTGATTTCTGTAAGCCAGATGTCATAACAAATGATTTTTGATATTCTTTTTAGGAATTATGGACCTAATGAATGCAAATTATAATTACAAATAAATATCTTTAAGCAATTTAAGTATTTATCAATTATGTATAATTTAGCATTTAAGACTTCAATTTATAGTTTAGAATAAAATATTTTTTCATTAATTTAGTGATATTCATTAAGTTAGTTTTACACGTTATGGGGAAAAAACTACATAAAATGTTCTATTTTTATTATTTTTGATAATTTATTTTCTTACAAATATTATAAAATGCATAGTATTATCGGATATTGTCAATATTAACATCGAGAAATACTTAAAAAAGATTAGTAATTAATTAATATTAGAATCAATTTTTAATCAAATTTAAAATCCATAATTACGTGTTAATTGATATATTATTAATAAATTCTGTTTTTTAAATAAATAATTAAAAATAAAAATAGGAAATCATAACTATTTTAAGAATGTTAAAATAATTACATACATTATTTTGAATATAATTCTTAAATTAAACCTATATTTTCTAATATTTAAGTAAATGAATGAAAAATGAGTGTTTTGTGTCTAATTTAATTTATATGAATTTCTTATTTATCAGAATATATTAAAATAATTGGAAATAATTTAAAAAAAATTATTAGCTTTAATGAAAAACTTGTAACTTCAAATTCCATCATATGATTAAGTTATGTTAAAGAAAATTTGATCTTGAGATTAAATAGAGGTGCAAAAGTTTTTGAATGGCGTTCATGTTTTCATGTATTAACTTAAATTTATGGTCCTAATATACATTTTGTGATGAAAGCTATTAACATCTTTTTTTAGATTAGTTAAACTCAAAACTTTATTTTATTCAAATTGTAAGTTAGAGTCAAATTAAATTAAATTACTTTAAATATATTTTAAAATATGTCAAGGTATGCGGATTATATTTAACTCATTTTAATGATAAATGCAATATTTTGTTTTCTGAGTGAGAATTTCAAGTATTTTTAATCAAAGAGTGATAATATATGCTATAATACAACCATTACTTTTAAATTTTAAGATATATTAAATACTTAAAAATATAAATTTGTGCTTATGCCGTAAAAGTGTTAAAGTTTAAATCTAAAGTAATTATATTACATTACGTTAGAATAAGTTATTTTAAAATAAAAACTACAAATTAATTTATAATATTTGGACGCCCAAAAGTAACTGTAATCATTGCTATTTGGTTATTTATTTAAAGAAACGATACTATTATTATTCAATCATAATCCTTGACTTTTATTAGCATATATTTTTGACTAGTATTTAAGTTATATACATAAACAAATTAATTTAAAATGTACTAGCATATTCTATCCTACATTAAATTCTCTACACCACATCCTCCATGATTTAACAGTTTCATCACAAAAATGTATAACTACGCATTTAAATATCTTAAGATCTCATTTAAATATATACATTTAAAATGAATACCAATTTATTTTCATTTTTGAAATTAATCAGAATAATTTAGAATTATCAAGATTAATATCAACTTTTAGAAAGAGAAAAGGTTTAGAAAATCAAATAGCAATTCCATGAATACAAAATAGAATGTATTCTCATTAAAATATAAAGTGTTGACTGTTAATTTCAAATGTCTCTCTCTGTAAATAAGAAAATATTTCTGCTGACTTACATAAGGTTCATAAGATACTTTATAATCATGTAAGTATAAAAGTTTTATTTGAATCATTTAGATATGTCACTAAGATGAAAGAAACATCATTACTTCCAAATAAAATAACTTATTTTAATGAATACAATTTATTCATGAAAATAGAAATGGAAAATCATTAATGTTTCTTTTTCCAATTTCAAAATCTTGAAAAGTTGATAAAATATGATAAGAAAGGCCTGAGAAACTTATGTGTACAAATGTTATACATGCATAAATACTTCAGAAGTTTTCACTGAATAGTTAAGACGATTTTAATAGAATTTTTTCTTAAATTTTCTATGTTGAAAAATATTTATGTTAATTTCTAAAGATTGTATTTTATTTTTAAAATATTTTCTTCTATTAAACTTCACTGCCAACTTTCAAAACAATTATAGACGATTTCCTTTATTCTTAAAGTATATGATCTCGAAATAATAAATTTTCGTAAATTATTAAAGAGTAAAATGGAAAGTTCTCTAGTAAGAATAAGTGATTTGCATTTACAGATAGATATGTTAATAGAAAACAACGGTTAATACAGGAGTATCAGAAATCATTATCACCTAAAATTAAATAAACATTTCTTATTTTACATTGTATATTTTCATATAAGAACAAAATTTTCCATTAAATTCTAAAAAATGTAAAAAAATATTTCTTATTTTTTTATAAAAAAATCAATATGTAAAATGCTCACACTTACTTTAAAAGTTTAAAGTGTGATATTAAAGTATCTCCTATGCAATTGAAACCATCTATATAGAGGAATTTATAAACAAAATGCTTGTATTCGGAAATGAAATGTCAGTATTGAAATGTTTTTAACCTTCATGGATCTTATGGTTACCAATTTTAATCTAATGCTAGCTCTTTTTTAAGTTTTCCTTATTTTCGTTACAATCCACATATACCATCTTATCTCGATGGGAAAGCAGAAAATTTTATCCTTCACTATTTCCCTTTACAGATGGTTCTAAGAGTCAGTTTCGAGTGATCATTAGCAACGAGAATGTTCAAATCTTAGAGAATGGTTCCCTCATCATCAAAGAAGCCACGAAAGAGGACAGCGGACATTACATGTGCCAGGCGACTAATGATGTTGGTTCTGGTCTCAGCACGGTCGTCTTTCTCAAAGTGCATGGTAAGGTACTAGAGTTTTAATGTTGCATTTCCAATTGCTTCGATTGACACAAGTTTTTCAAACTTATCTTGTTAAACGAAAAAAAACCTATTAAAGGTTCGAATTTTTTATTCCCTTTGAAGAATTTTCATTATTTTTATTTTCTATGTGCTTCTTTTTTTCTTGAGTATTTTATAACGATTTCCGAACTACTTATTTTGTAATTGAACTACTATTACTTTGATAAAAGATATTTTTAAATTAATACAAAATATTATTTATAATGTATTTCATGAGAGCTAAACATATATAATAAATATAAAAAAATATCAGATATTATTAAAATGTTATTATATGCATTTACTGTTTTTTAATTATATCAAACTGATAGTGATTTACTGGTTATCTATAAAAAAAGATAAATGGTGTATAAAACATTAATTTATTAGCATTGACTGCTTAATACATTCATAAGAAGAAATTTCTTACAAATGAAACACTTAAGTTCGAATTCAAGTACAATAGATTAAAAATTCATTTATTTTGAAAATTTTTATCAAAATACGAATTTCAAGAATGACCTGTATTTTATTATTTGCTTAAAATACAATTTAAAAAATAGTCAAAGAAATTTCTAATTGTATTAATTAAGTTAAATCGTAATTATCTTAAATTATTTTATAGCACAATTTTTTTTTATAATAGAATTAATACAAAGCAAAATTCACAAGAAAGACAAATATATTTTTATTTTAATTTGAAATACGTTTGCTTACTTGTAATTACAAAATTCCTTAAAAATCCTGTAAGTTTATCATTGGTTGGAAAAAATGAAATCAACATATAAATTAAACTAAATAATTCAGATATCCATTATTATGTAACTTTTGCAAACTGGAACTTTTCTATTTATTTCAAAAGCAGGTAAGATTCTTTTTATTTTCATAATAATTCAAGTTACAATATGTAGTGTCACAATTAAATTAATTCTAAAATAGTAGAATAAAATGGCACATCAGTAACATATCCAAATAAATAAACGCTTTGTGTGATTATAATTAATTGTACAAAATAAGAATGGACAATTTGGAAAAGTAAAATAAGGAAAAAATTATTTTATTTTTAAAAATGATTTAATATGATAATTTTAACTTTTTAGTAAAATTCTTTATCTTAAATGATATTAATTTGACAGAAATAGATTTCGGCATTTATGAATCTCGTCACTTCTTCAATAAATATTTTTCTTCGTACATAAACCATGTTAATATATCTCCTTTTTGTGATACTAATAGTTATATGAATTTGATTATGTATGTAATTGTTTATAATGTAGGATAATTTATGTCATATAAAACATTTAATACAGAAATATTTTAACGGTATATATTGTAATTTATTCATGATTAATAGGATAGTTCATGTAATTGTTTCAATATTAATGACATGTGATTAAATTTTCACATATCAATGTACAGAAGCTTACTACCACAAACAATGAAGAATCTGACTGCTAATCTCATTATTAAATTATTAATTATACTTTCCATTAATATCAATTCCGTAAATTAGTGCAGAAACCTGTTTTATATTATTCCTAATTTTATTTAGATTAATCCCAGTTTTGAAAAGAAAATTGTAACTATCGAATACAAGTGTAACATCAAAACCTATGTTTGCCTAACTTATAACTAAAGGTTTAAATTTAAGAAAAGTGTTCAGTTTATATAATAGAATTACAAATGGAAGTCGAGCATATTTTTTTCAATATCAGGATGTCTTACAATTTTAACAATACCGAATTGTATTTCCCTCACTATTGTACAATTTTTAGAGATCAATATTTGGGAGGTTCCTATAGAGATTTCTTTGTTACCCTTGAGATGAAACTGGAAAAAAAATAATTATTTATTTCTGCTTATGCTTTCCAAATTACAGCGTTAACTTTCTCGTCATTTCCAAAAGATAATTAACAATTACTACAAAACTTTTAATTATTTTCTTTTTAACATCAAGCATTTTATCTGGTAATTGAAATTTCTAAAATATTGCAGCATCAATATTATCGGAAAATTTTGTTTCAATATTTTTGTAAGCATAAAATGAAGCAAAAGATGGAAACTCATCAATTGAAAATTCTTAGACTTTCGATGGCAGTTTATAGAACTTCATTACAGTTATCATTATATGTCGTGTTTTTTTTTTCTTTTTCCATTAATTAAGGGAAAACATTAATATTTAAAATCTAATTTATTTACAGCAATAGTAAATTTTCCTTAACGCATATTTTCTACAGGAAAATCTTATCTAGGAGATTTTTTCAAATGATCAAATACCAGTGTTCATATAAATGGGATATAAGTTGATTCTTATAATTAGTGCTACTTAAAATTTGTGTTTGAAATACCTTTTGGAACATTTGGAAAATTCAAAAACATATATGAAAGCATTTTTCTTATTTTTTCATTATAACTTAAATGTGAATTTCTTGGCTATATTTTTGTCTTTTTATATTCATTTTATAAAATTCATTTCAAGTTTTCACGTTATTTTTTATTTATTTCCTTCCTATTTATTTTCTAAAATTCATTTCAAGTTTTCACATTTAAGAAGATTTTTTGAATTTATTGACGTCGCTTTACCTTTGTAACAATCTATTTCGTGACATACTTCAATATTGACAATCCAAAGATTACATGCATCATGCTGTCGAACACTTTTTAAATCTTTCTTAAGCTCTATTTAATTTTTTTTTTCATTATTTTATTTCCAGTTTTATCTTGTATTTTCCAATATTTATTTAAAGAACTATATAAGTATTTACGTATAATATCTTACTATAGACATCAGAGAACTCCTTAAATAGCATAACAATCAATTTGATCGATTTCATATATGTGACTATGTTACAGTTTGAACTTAAAATACAAAAATTTGGACCAGTTTGCAGCCTCTTAAGGTTTTCTTTTTATTTAGTCATAAGTTTTTGAATATATTGTAATGGATTATAAATATAATTTATTTTATGTATCCGTGTATATAATTTATTTATATTATTGTCTATACAATGGAAAAGTGTATTTATTTATTTTGAATGATAATTTGATATTATTTTTCAAGTAAAATATGACAAATTAATTCAATAATTCCGTTATAAAAGATATATCATATAAGTCTTACTATAAATTATAGGTTGCAAATTGACCATTTTTATTTTTTTTTTCATATATATTTTTGAAAAATATTTTATAAGAAACTTAAAACAGCTTTGACAAAGTAGGATCCATAATGTTTTATCTTATTCTAACGATTTTATCTTGTTAAATTATTTCTTCTCATGGTTAAAAACACTTTATACCAAAAAAAGTAATAACTTTCATTGAAAAAGTATTTTATACAAATAAATGCTACGTCCACCTCATTAAAAACTGTCACAAGTGCACAAACTGGAATCTAACTAAATTACTCTCTGTCCTCGAGATCTTTCTAAAGCAAATAATTACATAAAAGTCAAACAAAGAAATTTTGCCAGCGCTCAAAAAGAAAAATCGATAGATAAAGTTTGGCTGAAGGGGTTAAACTAATTATGTTAATACTGCATCACAAGCGTTTATATCAAGTGGTGTTGTCTGCAGAAAGCCTAAAGCATATTTATAGCTTACGATAAGTATTATTGATTAATGTTACTTAATCCAGTTTCTATGGTAACGCCACATATTTACATAATATTAAGCGAAGACATTGTTTCTTGCATTAACAATTTAAAACTTTTCTTTTAAAAATATGTAACAGAGATTAATATATATAACTATAGATTACCTATCATTAAACTTTGAAATTTAATTTGAATACCCACAGCATATATTTTTATAGTTACACGTACTTAAAAATTAAATTATACAAACATTATCTATGTATAATTTATTAAGTATATTGATACGTAAATGTTATAGAAAGTAATGCTCTAAATTATACTTATACTTAACAAAAGTTTCAGGTTACAGAACATAAATTGACACTTTCAACAATTTCTACGGAAATAATTTATGTAACTCTGTTCATTTTGAAAACTGAACTAATTGCTGAAGCTGCTTAAATTTTTCATTTATTAACAACATAATTGCTTATCAAAATTGTAAATGATGTTTTTTAGTTTAGTTTTCAAGAAGACTTATAGTCTTCTTTCCATGAAATTTTAGAGTGTACCTAAAATACGAAATAATCGTAATATTCTCATTATACTTCTTGCAGTAAAATTTACATTAAAAATATTTTAAACATTCAGTTTTTATATTTAAACATATAATATGATCTCACATAAGAAATTCTGTAGTCTGATCACTTTTCTTTAGATCAAACTCAAATAGTTTTACTATTTTACATTGTTGTGAGCTCTTACTTTAGATTAGAAGATTGCATTGGCATTTATATAAAAAGTTATTAATATAAATTTCAATCGAATACATTCTTCATTACAATACAGCATTAAAATATGTTGTTTCAATATTTGTTATTGACAAAATCTTAGGCTAATGTACCAAAATTTTGGTGAATTACAAAATACTTAATTAGTGAACGAGAAACGTGTTTTTAAAAGCATAGAACATAAAATTTAAAAAATATCACAAAATCGTATATTTATTTTATTATAACTTCACTATATTTTAAGAAGTATGCAACGTTTATAATTTTGTAAATTAAATATATTATATTTAAAGTACCAATTAACACCACGAGTATATAAAAGTTATGAAATTTTCTTGAAACAGAATATTAATATTTGTATGAAGTTTTCTTTTTTGTAAAATAACAACGAAAAACCTATTCCTACAAATTAATTTTTATAAATAACTTTCTATAAATAAATTATTTTAAGTTTTTAAAAAACAAAATTCATAATTTTGTTCTACAAATTTGTACATAATTAAAGACAAAGGTTATTTATAATTATAATTTTTTTATATATTTCATGTTATTTTTATTGTATATAAAATTTCAAATTTAACATAAAATAGATTTTTAAAATATAAATATTTAGAATTTTTCAATTTATTCAGGTATTTTAAGTAGAAATATTTTTTATTCAACTTTATTATGTTTAAATAGTTACCTCTTAACATTTATATATGTAAAAATAAAACTATGACTAAATTAAAAGGGATTTTTACTGAATTTGGGACTCATTCATTTAAATATTTAAATGGTAAATATTTTGTATAAGCAGTATTATTTCTTTTACAATGTGCATGAAGATTAAAAGAAAGCAAGACAGGATACTCAATATTCGAATGCAGATTTGTACATATTTCTATTTTTAGACGTACAAATTCAATAAGCACCTAGAAATGCACTACTCAGAAAACATGCACTATTCTGAGTAATTGTGATGAGTGTGGATTTTAAAAGGACTCATTGGCTGTCTTTTTAACATTTAAAAATCAGAGAAGTTTAATATATGTCATAATTTGTCTGTAATCAAAACAAAGAAACAAATCCGATGATCCTATGGACATTTTATGCATAGTTAAATGTCACATTATAAACCTTAGAGAAATCGTTAGTTCAAATTAACAAAATAAATCTTGATATTCAAAGAAAGAACTTAATTTTCAGTTTGTTTCTGGTCATACTGAAATACACAATTAACTTTTACTGTGACTTTGGTGATGTTTAGGAATATAACAGAGTAAATAGAAAACAACTAATTATATTAATAATTCAAAGTTTTTTTCACCTCTTACTACTTACAGTTACAACTCAGAGACAATGAGCTAAGGCAATGTCTATGCATTAGAAAAAAGCCTATCTGACTAACTATTCACCACTGGAGCTTTTACTATAGAAATTATCCTGTTTATGATCAAAATGACCGTTACTGTTGAAAATAATGATATTATTATCTATTTAATCTAAGTTTATTATAAACATTGAATTTCTTATTTTGCTCGATACTGATAATTGTTTTTTAAATATGGGTAAAATACAAGATCAGAAAGAGAATACAGTATTCGTTGCCCAGTAGTACACAGTTATTATATTATGTTTCATCTTATATTATGTTATTGATCGAAATTTTCTAGAATATTTGAATTTTGTTTCTGTTTACAAATTAGTTTTAGCTCTTGTAGATACATGTAATATATTTTACGAACAGTGATAATTTGAATACTTTTAAAAACACATTTTTAATTAAATAACGCTCTATCAAATATTCTTAGATAATTGGAATAATACACTCAAAGTAATTATGTTTTTAAATCTTCTGGGATACCTTAAGGCATTTTTCCCAGATATCGATTTTAGTTTGATAGACCTTGCCTTAGACTAACTGTTAGATACTTTGGTAGATGAGAAAAATTAAGCATTCAAATAATAATTGATTTCTTTTTATTCCTGTTAGTTATTGAAATTTTAACTACGATGTATTAAAACAGTTAATTTATTTATAGAAATATGTTAGCATAAATCATAAACTAAATTTTACACGTTGACATTGATATAACAATATTAATATATTATGAAAGTTAGAATAATGCATATTTATATTTTATGTATATAATATTGAATATTGAGACATGATTTGTGATGTTAAACAT
>JAPDSC010110183.1:0-17526 GCA_026290005.1 Latrodectus geometricus | reverse complement strand
TTTTCTTTAAAATATTACATTAAATGAGAGTATTTTTATTTTTTTGTATCTGCTATGCAAGAGAAACCCACATCAATTAATATTATTCAAGAATGCTATGATTATTTAAATATTAATGAAATATTTGTCGATATAAATGAGAATAAATATTTGAGTATCTATTCTATCATAGCTATATTTCGTCTTATTTGAAATTCCCCGATTTTTACATCAAATCGCAAAATATTGCCAATTAGCATTTAATTGTGAATTCAAACATACGATTAATATTGTGTAATATTAACATGTGAATGAAATATTTCTTTATTTATGCTTTTCAAATGCTGAGAAGATTTTACAGAATTTTATGATTTTATATATTTATGAATGTAAATATATTAACCATAATAACTAGATTTTAGTCAAGGAAAAAATATTTTAATTTTGATATACAAATACTCTGCTGTGTGATGTTTTGAATTGAACTCTGATAGTCTTAACTTTTTACAAAATATTCTAATTTTTTCTTACTACACACATAAACATTTTTAAAGGTCCTATACGTATAAGCAATCGTTCACAAGTTGGATAATGAATACATCTTAGAATCACTTGAAAATAACACAAGAATTAATCTATTTTTAAAATCAATGTAATTGTTTAAATAATCATAGATAATGTAAATAATATCGAAAATGTGTAACAAATTTTTAATTATTATGACCATAATGCTATGCCGTTTTGTAATTTGTAAAACAATATGCAGACTTATTTCTTAATATTGTTATGTTAGGCTAAAACAGTTGCCACTTATATTCATTTATGACTGGAATATGAGTATCAAATGGAAACTTTTATATACTAATCATGAAAGTGGACAAATAATCATTTCATATGACATTTCAAATAGTTATTTATTTCTTTTAGAACTAATGATTTTTTTATTACAAACATTACACTTTAGATTGCATGATATTCCGTGCTGTAAACTACTACTGAAATAAGCATATGTATTATTTTAGTACTTGTTATACTCGGAATGAAAGAACGAGTATCAGTCATTTTGCAGTGAAAGGTACTGTTTCATCGAAGGAGATAATATCACATTGTGCTATGAAAATGTATCCAAATTTAATTCAATATATTAATTGGAATATACCTTTACCTTACTTGTAAAAAATAATATATTATAAATTCTTCTTGAATAATAAAGCTAAGAGCATATATACTAAACATAAATAGGCAAAAATCATTATAAGCAGAATATTAATTCTCAAATTTGCCTTTCTAAATTATGATAAATTCATGGATAAAATACTAAAGAAGATAATAATGTAGTCCGTTAAAGTGCTGGAAGTTTTAAAGATATTTTTGTACTTGTGCAATTTAAATTAATTTTTGATGGAAAAAAAATTTTCATCTCTTAGCACTTCATTTTACAAAATATTTTAAACTTAAATTATTCTTTGAGATTCGTTTTTCCTGCTCTTCTAGAAGAATTAAACACCACGTTATTTTGTTGATTCTTCTAATATTCCTTATTGGATAAACTGTGAAATTTGGACAAAATTTTGATATTTTTTAATACATTCGAAAACAAAAATATTTGATGTTTTTGAATATTCAACATTTTATATTCGCCAGTCTTCGTATTGCTTCAAGTTAATGATTTGTAAGATTCATTTCTTTTTCTGTCAAAAGAATTAAATATTTATTGCATTAAAGTACAAATGCTTAAAATGTTCCTTATTGAATCAAAATTTGGATGAAATTCAGCATTCTTCTGAATGTGTTGTAATTATTATTATTTTTATTTCTATTCTACTATTCTTTATATTACTTTTCTTTTTTGAATTCTTTATTATTTTAATTATTGGAGTCTTTTATTATTTCAAAAATAATTATTATTGCCCTCTTTAATTGAACTTTTTATGTGAACCATTGTATATATTTATAATTCATAAAAGTGAAACATGTTTATACATCACTTTAAGTGCAACCTTCAAACGTAACAATACAAGAAAATTTTGTGCCTTAACGAAATAAGTGTGAGTACATTTTTATTTTGTTAGCGCTTGGAATTTAAACATTGAAGATTTTTATATTGCGAATAAAATTTTAATTGATTTCTTAGCATAATTTTATTTAATTTTCCTTAACTTCAAGTAATATATTTCTTAGAAAAAATAAATATTGATATTTGTTTAATATAAAGAAAAAATCTTTCCTTTACATTTGCTTGAAGTTAGTTTTTTTAAAAAAAAAAAGTTCAAATTAGTTTAAAACATTATTCATGATATAAATAAATTTTAAAATTGGTTTATGAATCTCATATTTGACCATGCTTGTTATAAACAAGGTGTATACAATTTTTCAAAATTTAAATTTTTGTCCTTAAGTAAACATGAAAGTTTTGAATATAAAAATGACAAACTATTTTTTATTCCTATAATTACATCCTATATAAAAGTAAATATTTATTACTTTGAAACTTCTCCTTTAAGTACTTTTCATACTTTTAAATTTATGAGTAAAACTTTATAAAAATTTATTTTACTAACAGATAATTTGATAATGACTATTCCAGGTTGCTTTTAACAGCTGCTAACTTATTGAATTTCATGCATAAAAAAAGGAGAAGTATATTGTCAGTAATATTTTTTCGAATATTTTTTATGAAAGTTTATTGATCGGTTGGATAACTGTATCATCAAAAGAATTCTGCGAATGATATAACTCGAATCTTCAGTAGAACGTTTGGAATAATACATACTCATTCATTCCATTTTTTGTGAGAATTATATTTATTCTATTTAGGATTTATAATTTGTTGATTAAATGCTTAGACCACTAGTAATTAGTAAATTTGGAAAATCAAATTAGATTACATAATGCTTTACATTTATTTATAATGTCAGCAAATTTTTGTTTCACACTTAAAACTAATGGTGGAATAAATTTAAGTATATTAAATTTTAGAAACCAAATTATTAAACTCTTTGCTCTTTATCCCTTATCATTTTTATTCTATATATTCTTGGATTTAGAATTCAAATTAATTATGAAATAAATTTTTGAATATAAATCTAATATTTTGAATTAATTATTGAAATTAAGAAATCAAATTCATTTAAGCCATCCTTTATCTTCTGAAGTTCATTAAACAAATGTAGAATGTAAAATAAAGGAACAAGGTATGTCAAGATTCTAACTCTTAGTAAGCAATAAATCATCACGCCGTGGATTTATTATAATTGGTGAAATAAATCATTCAAGAAACTTCATTATGATTTCCCTACAAACACTGAAACATCTAAACTTCTTCCAGATAACTTGTAAAATAATAATTTATAAACTGAGAAAAAAATATAACAGTGGATTATATTAATGATTTCGAAGAAATGAATTGATTTATTTAACCCAAAAAATACCAAAAGGCAATGATGATATTTTTTGTTGATTCGTCGCTTTAGAGTTTTCTTTTTCACAAGAAATGAAATCCATATCAATCAACTAATTGCAAAGTTTTATGTAAATATTTGAGTGCCTATATTTTAACTGTTACACTAATACAATTTAAATGTTTTTTAAAAGAAAACAAGAATTAAGCTAAGTACATGCATTTTGGAGAAAAATGAAAACGAATTGGCAATCTTTCTGTTCCAATATGAGCATTCAATTCAATTAAATCACTATTCTTATATTCATTTTTAATTAAAACCTTAAACTTAAGAACTCACCAAACATATTAGGTTGGGGAAAAAGAAGTCCATTATTTTTAAGTGAACTTTTTGTAACTTCTTTCAGATTCGCTCTGTAAAAAGGTTTAAAACAGTTTTCATGTAGATTTCTAGGTCTTGTGCCAAGCTACGACTGCTGACATGCTGTCAGGTTTCATAACTTTTGATATTTTATAGACATTCTCGACAATGTTGTATCCATGCGAGGTGCATCTTTAGCATCCAAATACCCAAACGGAATCGACGAAACCAAAATTGTGCGTAACTGGTTGTTACAGTCATATATAGGACGATAAACACCTTTCACAATTTTAGCCACCTGGTTAGCATTTTCGCCATTATAAAAGAAAAACTAATTTGTATCGAATTTTCTGTTTGTTGTCTTCTATTTTTAAAACCTTGTTCTCATAACTGAATTAATCAAACAAAAAACCGCAAGAGAATATTTTAGTGTCAAATGTCACCTTTTCAATGAGCATAAATTTGAAATTGTTTGATAGATACCTCACGAGATAGCGATCACTAAAGACGTCTACCGAAAAAATAATGGATAACCTTTTCCCCAACCTAATATTTATCAGATTTTAAAAAATACCATATAATAAAACAAAATTTCAAATCCTTAAATAATTTCTCATAAAACCAAATAGGAATGTTTAACACTAACAAAAACGTACTAAAAAACGCACAAGCACAGGAGAATTCTTCATTATGTTTATTTAAAAGATCACAAAGTATTAAGTATAAGCTTTTAAACATAAGGCTTTAATCTTCTCGGTGACAGAGATAAAATCCTTTCTACATATCCTAAGGTAAATATTCTTTTAATCTCAAAAGAATATTAGATTACATAGCTTAAAATATCAAAGAATATCTCCGAATGATTTTTTTACTCGAGAAAAAAATTGAATTATTTCAAAGATGATATTTAATGGCAGGTTAAGGCTATGAACATTCTTTCTATTTAAATTGAAAACATTATTGCAATTTGAAAAAATATTTTTCTCTTTCATTTTCAATAAAAAAGTGTCTTTTTTAACTTAACATGTACAAATCATAATAATAGTCTGAAAAAAAATATTTCTATTGCTACAATGCAATGAAATATTTGTAGCGTTAATCATATAAAAATTAAATAAGTTTAACAATAAAAATATCAAACATAAGCAAATTTTCCATTCAGTGTGTCTTAAATGTTATTAATTAAAAATTCCGGTAACTTTAAAATTTAAATTATTCTCATCTTTGATTGGCTTATATTATTATCTGCTCTTTGAATATAATTTATCAGTGTACTTCTTTCTTAGGATAATTGACTAACACAGGATTAAATTATTTTTGCACAGTATTCATCTTTGCTACATCATCATCTTTGCATCTTTTGCTACAGTATTCAGATGGTCTCAGTTCTTTCTAGAATGAAAGACACATGGAAACTTTTGTCTTGAAATCTCGAATAATGTGTATCATAAAGAAGGTTTTTAACGATGATGATCGCTATACCTATCACTTATATTGAAGGAATTTAATATTGGATCCACAGCCAAACATAAAATTGATCATGAAGTTATTCGTTAAATTATTCATGTATGTGAAAATTTAATCTGTCATTGATTTTCTCATAGTTTAACAAAGTACCTAAAACGAAACACACTACAATCAATAAAGAGACTCATAATTAAATCATAGAGATTTAAATTACTCATCGAAACATTATAAAGACTCATAATCACATTCACATTACTTCTGAAATTATTACTGGTGATGAAACGTGAACACCGTTTTTTGGCGTTCCAACACTAACATATATCACAAGTGAAGAATTTCATATGAAAAATTTAATTTGTTGTTGAATTTCACAAAATTTAACCAATTACCAAAGAGAGGAAGTTGTTAGAATCAGTAAAGAAACACTCTTAAAGGTGATGATCACTGAATTATTACAATATTTTTTAAATTGTTTCTATTGATGAAACGCACACAAGCCACTTTTTAACGTTTCAAGACTTCATTTTCAAAACCAACAATTTATTTTCTTGATCTCGTGTTTACAATGCTACAAGGACTGCATGTCATGAAAAAATAATGTATGATCTTTTCTTCATAAATGCACGATTGGTCAAGATCAGTTTCAAAGATAGAAAATAGTTACAGCTAACTTATACTCTACTAAATCCTTTCGGAAATTCTTCCATTAGTGAATGTTGGAAGACTCACTGTTACCATGCAATGCATCTTCTCATTATAAAGACTGATCATTGAAGTATTTTGAGCAAAAATATATCAAACTAATAGATCACACTGCTATTCATTTAATCTATTTATATGTGACTTTTGGGTCCTTCTTAATTTGAAAAAAGACTACAGTGGCTATCGTTTAAAATTATATTTATTTTATTGTACGAAAAGAGAAATAGCTTCAAACATCAGTAAAATGAAACGTAACTGGAAATAAGTTGATAAATTAACTGAAGACTTTTGTTAAATTTTAAGCATAGTTTTGAATTTGCAAGTTTAATATTTCACTTTAAAATAAATTTTATAATTAATTTAAAGTCTCATTCGTATAAATAGGAATGGGAATCTATCATAAAATTCCAATAAATACCATTTTTAATTATATTATATTCCAATAAATTCAAAAAGGAATGTATTCATTTTAAAAAATGCAAACCACTGCTATTTTAATTAAAAATATTGTATGATAATAACCATTTAACTTTATTTCCCCATTAAGTTCAATAAACAGTTAAAAAATGTCTTATTATTTTGAGATTTTAAAATTTATATGGCTTCTTAATTTTAGTTTTTTTTCATTATGCAATCTGCTTTTTCTTTCCGTTCATAAATACATTCAAAGGAACATTTAATGAATTATTCTATAAGACATTAGCAAAACAACACACAAATAGATAGATAGTTGATAAAAGCATAGATATAGTTAGATAGTTGATAGACATTGTGATAGATACAGTGTCAACCAGATTCTGGTCAATGTTTAATTTAAAAAAATGAAATTGAATTCATCATTCACGCAGTTTCAATCATGTTATCGTAAAAGTGAAAAACCAGTTCTGTTAATAATTAAATATTCTGCTCCAACAGTAAATTACTCTTATAATTTACCGGATAAGTTACTAATGTTACAATAACTTAAAACTGTTGCCAACCAGAAGACAAAAATCAAGTATTATCGGTTTCAATCCCTTTCTTTAATTTACGACTCATGACTGGACTCTCAAGCTAACTTAGGTAGAGGAATTATATTTGTTTTAGCTTCTATAAACAGGCCAATCAAAAATCGACATGTTAATAGAGTATATGCATTTTAAATAAACATGACAAATATTTTTTCCTTAGTGTGTTCAGAAAGTTTGAAAAGAAATATCAGCTCAGTTGTAGATCTCGTCACTTGATTGAAGGTCCACATTCTTAAGTCATTGGCCTTTCAACCAATTAGCTAAAAGAACAATCTTACTGTTTTTGCAGGGATTGGTTAGTCAAAGTTTCGTGAGCAAAGTCAGATAAGAGAAATACAAATATACTGCATGCATCAGTAGAGTTGCAGTTTCAAATACTGATTTAGAAAAAATATATTGCTTTGAAGATTGTCAAATATTTTTAAATTGACATTTCACATATGTATCTGTGAGTCAACGTGAAATTTATATTCGTTTGAAGATGCTTCCAATGTTAGTAACAATGTACATTTTTAGATCTCTTATGTTGACTTTCTGATATAAGATATTTTAAATATTAGTTTCTGAATTAAGAAAAATTTTTTTACTTTAATTTGGAATACTCTAAAATTTTACTTTATTATTTAACATATTTACTATGTTAAAAGTGAATTATTGTAACTCTTTTGTAAAATATTTCATAATTCACTAAAAACTTGTATTTCACCCAAAATACTTTTTTTATGATTAACTACTATATTGTAAATTTCTCATTACGTTCGTACTAATTTCATAGTTTATTCACAATCAATAACCAATAAGTTGCTTAAAAAGGTTTAGAGATTCTAAATCGAATATCAGAATCATAGTTTTCCCCCAAGATATTTCACGAAAGGTATAAAGTTTACGTTAAAGATTTCTAAATCTTGAGTTTTTCAAAATGTAATATTTAAAACTTTGGATGCATTTCCATGAATCTTGTAATCATGAATTCAATAGAAGAATTTATTAAATTTGAAGATACTTCGTTAGTTTCTATTGTAAAATATGAGAAATTTATAATTCTTTAGATAGTCACTTGTTTAAATTAAGCAATACGATACGATATACTTTAGTGTTTTTTAATCAGTTTTTATACCAGATCCATAATATGGATGTGATAATTTAACAAACTCTTTTCCTAAGATCTATCGCTTTAAAGAACTCTAAGATAGAAAACTTCATTAAATTATAATAAAATTATGAGATCCTAAGTACAATTTTACTATAATTTAGTGAGAATTGGAAATATAATCTTATAGCTTCTGAAGATGATTGTTCAATAATTCTTAAATATAAATCAAAAATTTTCTAAATATGCGTATTCAAAAATTTTAAAATATTGCCTAAACATTGTTTTAGAATTTACACGAAAAGTGTCTCAAATATTTTAAATTATCCTAATTTTGAGAAATGGTTTCGGAATAAATTTTGAAAATTGGAAGTTTGTAATTTTTGGAAATAGGATCACAAAAAGTTTGAGGAACGTTATCATATTGCCTATATTATTTATATTTGCTTGAAAACTTATGAATCATAGCTAATGAAAATCTATAAAAATTAATTTTTAAATAGACAGGATTTTTTGTATCTAATATTCCGAGTATATATATTTTGCATTTATAACAAAATATCAATACATAATCCTTGCTAAATTTGTGTACCTAACTTTATCCTTAATTGTGTATGAATAGTGCATAATATATAACCATAAATTTCATCTCTTTATTTGGTATTTTTACAGCTATACCAGTGCATCAGAATCCAAGAGGTTGGAAAAGTTAGATTATATAATTGGAATCTCAGTTGTGTTTATTGTCTTGATAGTTCTGATAATCGTGTGGTTTGAAGTGGAATCATTAGCAGTAAAACTTTTAGTTACGTTCTTCTTTTCTTGCATGATATTTATTCCAGCAACAATTGTTTATCTCTGCCGTGGGAAACCGGAATTCTCACATTTTCAAATGAGAGAAACATTACGCGATAGATAATATAGTGACTAAAGTGGCTCATTTTTTTTACTGATTTGCTTTTATTCTTAGATCTGTATAATTTTTAAGTTTTAAGTTTTGCTGATTTATTTTTTTCTGACGAAATTGTTTTATGGTTTTTGTGATTTAAGATAATTTTTGAAAACATTCATGCATGTACTATGGTACCTATTATTGATGAGTTTATATTTAAATGAGTAAGATGACGTAATAAAATTCGCACTCATTTTTACAATTGTTCATAAGTTCTTATAACAACAACTGGTTTTATGTCATGAAATATTTTTAAATTTGTGAATGTTTTTAACACGTTTTTTTAAATAACTGTTAATTTCACTTACAAAAGATTTTCTATTTTATAAAATGAGTTGTATTGTGAAAATTACTAAATAAAATATTTTGTATTTGCAGTTGCAATGTTTTTTTTTATTTATATTTAAAACTCATCTCCGTAAGTTTTTTTGTCATCGGGATGTAAGCAGAGCTTGCGACTAAATGATTGACAAATCTCTGGTGTGAGTAAACTTCTAAATCTTGTTCTCTTCTCGGTCATAGATATTTGTAGTAATTCGAATCTTATCGAAATTGTAGATTTTAATCAAATTATGTGAATTAGTGTGCAAATTTGACCGCAGATGACAACCTAATCAAACTTTTCTAATTGATAAATTATTTGTTTTCTGATGCTGCAAGGAGTAATTGAACATTAACTGTAAATTAGTATAATTATTTTGAATACCTTATTTAATTTATTCTAATGTTTACGTGCCTTCGAAATATTTTTAAAACTTCTCTGGTTGTTACTATTAACCATTCATAGAATTTTTACTAGAATATCTTACGATTTTCTTACTTGTTACGGTATCTTACTGTTTTCTTAAACATCGTTGCTATGACACGTGAGTATTTAATGATTTTATTTTGAGCAATAACCAAAATTTTTTGATAAATTTTACTTTAATACAAGGAATTATTTACAAATTTTCCAACGATTTCTATAATGAAATAAAATATAAATGTTTAAATTAATGAAACTTAATTTTTATTTAATATCTTGTTAAACTTTGTATATCAATTTGGATTTATATGTATTACTGAGTTTCTATAAAATTATTTTATTGCAAGTAAAAACTTTAAATTTGTTAAGATTTGCAGTAAAATACAAAACTTTTTGTAACATACATTATAAATTTAAGTTCTTAAAATTTTGATGTATACGTATTCGAAATCAGTCATTTGATGTACATTTGGAAATTTAATAAATGTGTATCTCTTGTACCGGAACTTTTCTTAAATATTTACTTACAATTAAATTTTCATTTGAATGTGTGCTATAGGGAATTTCTTAATTATTTTACTGCTAATAAATATTCACAGGTAGCCCTAAAATTTTATAAGTTACTGCCCTTGGTTAAAGTACGAAATTTTAGAACATTTATACAACTAGATGGCACATACTAACTGCACTAGAACATAGCAAATTCTAATATCTCTTTGAATATATTTGTATTGGTCCGAAATTCACTTTAATTTGAAAGTTTCTGTTGGACACATGAGCGAATACTTGGGCGATAACTTGGACACGTGAGCGAAAAGTAATCACTATGTGATAAGCCAAACTAGTATTTTCAGATTATGTAACACTAAATTTTAAAACTAATATTAGGTTGGGGAAAAAGTAATCCATTATTTTTTCGGTAGACGTCTGTAGTGATCGATATCTCGTGAGGTATCTATCAAACAATTTCAGATTTATGCTCGTTGGAAAGGTGACATTTGACACTAAAATATCCTCTTGCGGTTTTTTGTTTGATTAATTCAGTTACGAGTACAAGGTTTTAAAAATGTAAAACAACAAACAGAAAATTCAATAAATTTTCATTTTTCTCTTGTAACGGCGAAAAAGATAGCCGGGTGGCTAAAATTGGGAAAGGTGTTTATCGTCCTATATATGACTGTAACAACCAGTTACGCACAATTTTGGTTTCATCGATTCCGTTTGGGTATTTGGATGCTAAAGATGCACCTCGCATGGATACAACATCGTCGAGAATGTGTATAAAATATTAAAAATTATCAAACTTGACAGCATGTCAGCAGTCGTAGCTTCGCACAAGACCTAAAAATCTACATGAAAACTGTTTTAAACCTTTTTACAAAGCGAATCTGAAAAAAGTTCAAGTAAAATTAATTGATTTCTTTTTCCCCAAAACTAATATTTAATTGAATTTTTTTATTGGTGTTGGTATTGCATTGCAGTCTTATGAAAATAATCTCACTATTATTCATTTTCTTGATTAAAAATTATTTTAAAATTTTAATCTTTCGAATTTTTAATTTGAAAATTCAAAAAACTCGAATTAATATAAAAGTTGTGATGTCCGCGAATTGAATTGGTTCACGAACGATTCAAGAATTTATGTATAACAATTTTAATTATAGTATAGTTTGATTCAGTAAAGATTGAATCATTTTAATATTTAGAGCGGTTGTTCATTAGTAAATCACGAATATTTTTAAGCACTTATGCCTCAAAACATGTCATGAAATTAGATTACATGAAAAACAAAAAAATTTATGACCAAATCATACCAGGACTAATAACATATACAGTATAATATGCTTAAGATTGTACTTTTTAAATCATTTAAAATATTTATTGAAATGAATGTATCCATTTTTTAAATTTAATAATTTATGATTAAAGCATTTCATAAAAGTTAATTTCTAATTTATAAACAATATATTGTATTAACGTAGGAATCATAGTTTAAAATATTCACACAAGTAAAGAAAAATCATTTCCGAAAAAAATATTTTTTATTCTAAGATATAAAACAACTCTCAAATTGAAGGAAGTTTATGACAATTTTTAAATAGTTCTTAAAAAGTAAAAAAAACCTTGTTTGAAATTTAATGCATATGATATAATTCTCCAGAAATTTTAGTGTTGATCATTTTCAAATATATTTTTACATATTTAAAAATACAAATTTTAAAACAGTTTGTATTTTTATTCAACTGACTTTAAATGTAAAGGTTTTATTACGCATTGAAATTAAATTTAAATATTTTATGATGTACATATTTTTTAAGCTGTTTTTATACTTAAAAATATTTCGTAATTAAATGTGCTTATTGTCAAAGAATATTAAGTTGCACATATTTTTTATGAAATTAGTCTAAACATATAATTAGTAATGCAAGAAAGTAATGTTATAAGTAATGAAGGAGAAATAATATATACCCTTGCCTAGTGGGCATGCGTTTTGAATCTAAATCATTAACATCCTGTCCATATCCCAACATGCATTTTATATTCAAATTTGATCTTTGTCACTTGCTTTCCTCATACTGTAGAAATTTCAATGGCCAACAATTTTATAGCTAATAAATTTTTTTTTTATGTTACCGAATGAAACAATTTAATGAAATATCTGTATAATAAGTACAAATGCCATATAATTCTTTCAGAATGTCTTTATGTTCGGTGAATGTTTTGGCAATTTCTTTCGTTCTCCTAGCAACCAAGACCTTCAGAGCCACCTTAAAATGATGTCATAGCTTTGCGTTTCGTTTCTGTGGATTTATAAATGATTTTATTTTTACTTCAGATCCTTTCATCGTAACAAATTCTCTTAAATATCATAACAATAAATATTTTATAAAATAATATAAATATTGTAATAATAATGATAAGATAATAAAGTATTATCCCGTTGACCATATCACAGCTAAAAAATACATTATCAAATTATATGATTCAGTGCCATATGAATGAGATAAAAATTATTCAAGTTATTTTATTAAATCAAGTTATTATTTTAATGAATATAAAATTTAATTGCTCAATTTTTCATTTTCATTTTCAAACAAATATTTTAATATATAAATAGAAGAATTTGCAACATTTGACGACATATTCTTTTGGTAAAAGTAGTCAACAAAATAATTTATATGCACATAGTAAATATATCTCTTTATCAAATTATTTATTTTAGTTTATTATTAAACATTTATATTTACGTAATTCTTATGTTCATTTTGATTAGATTTTTTTTTGTTCTTTCTTTTCTAGTTATAAACATACTTAATAATATTTATGAACATCAATTGATATCAATTTATTTGTTAAACCTTTTATATTACTTTTAAATCGTTTTATCAAGGAATCCCCTAAACAAATAAATTATCGATTTATTTATTTAGACTTCATTACCCTTTTAACGAAATCGATATTTATTAATTAATAAACTTTCGTAATCATGGCAACATTCATGTTGGTCGATAACAAAATTGTCCCAAAAGAATAATGTGCGTAAGTAATATTTATTCCTATATATATCACTCTACTTTAATCGAAGTTTCTCAAGACAAATTTCCAGTTATTTATCGCATAAATAATTAGAAATAGCAAATAACTAAAACTAAATATCGCATATGGCCGTATTCACCAACCAAAGTTAAACGAGGTTTCAGGTTAGAGGGCGAGTTAAATCATGAAACGTTATTCACCACGACAAAAACAGCGATTAACTCGCCTTTATGAATCTCTAGAATAACTCTACGATTTCGGAGTGTTAGCGCCGAGTCAGCAAACAATGGCGGATTTAAGCGATATGTTTGTTGACATTGATGTGCAAGACTGCTAACCAATCAGAAATTGTCTTACATGCCGTGTTCGGTTAACTCTAAAGTTGTTTTACACGGGAATTTCCCCGCTTCGTGAATAAGAATCGGTGAATCATGCTAGAGTTGAGTTATATCCGAGATAGGTTACACTCAAGTTAACCCATGTTTGGTGAATACAGTCGATAATAAGCATTATTTATCTCAATAAAAAGCAAATCGTTTCTAGCTCGTTGAATTCAGATCAGTTCTGGCATCCTTTCATATGCAAATACTTACTAAATTCTAAGAAATATTTTTAGTAGCCATTTTGAATTTTATTTTACATGACCAGATTACATTTCTATTTCAGAACATTTTCTTCGTGCTTTGAAACACAAATAATTAAATTCGTTTGATGTCCAACTCAATACTTAGGAGAATAATGGCTGATTTGATTCAAAGGCTTAGTTGTTGGTTTTTACTTTCGTAAACAAATATTCTACTACAGGAAAAAGGAAAATTTATCAATATTAATTGCGTTACGGACAATTTTTATTTAACAATATTTATGATTCAAATTTTTGCTATTTTTCCTTTTATCTTTGCATTTAATGGTGAAAACAATGTTGTAAAATTCGAATCGCTTAAAAATTGTGCGTTGAAATAGAATCTACGTAGTTAGAGATTTATTTTACAACTGTGATTAAAGTGAAAAAAAGTAATTAATTAGTGTATAAATGTTAATTTAATTGCTAGAGAATATTTTTTTAAAAGTGGAAAATAAATGTGACTGTCGGAAAAATGAGACTCAGACACTAATATGAATGGAGGTTCTATTTGAATCACATTAATGGTAAGCATGTGAAAAGAAGTGTATGAAGTGCTCTTAATTTCCCAGGAACGACTTATCTGTGGGTGTGATGTTGCAAATGTTGCACATGGGTGTAAAACATTTTTTCAATAACATCATACGTAATGAGCTGAATCTTTCAAACCACGCAGTTACTGATTTGAGAATGTTTTTGTTGTGAGTTGTGTGTACCTGAAAAGGAATGAAATGATAAGAGTACCAGGTATAATTGTGAAAATAGATTTGTGCAAATTTCTTATTGTAAATATAAGTACTTGAAAAGTGTCTTTTGGAAGTGATAAAAGATGATCGAAGAAATGTTCTATGAAAGTGACAGAAAGAAAAACGAAAGAAGTGTTATTGGAAGATTTGAAACATCATGTGATGCCTGGTATAATATGGTGATTTCTAAGATTGCTGAAAAACGTATTACTGCTTGTTGGACGAAAGCTTCCAGCATATTAGAGTTAACTATAGTCTATATTTTCAGCATCCTGTTTCAGACTCTCATATAACATCATCGAACATACAAGATGTTCGGTAAAAAGAACCTTGAAAGGCATTTGGTAGGTAGGTGATCCAATTTATTCTTTTTTTGATGACTATGTATGGTGCAAGAAGCATTCTGTACCCAGTGATATTTTCATAAATTTAATTCTCCAATAATATCAGTGGGAAAATCCTGATCTCATTGAAAAAGAAGGAATGTAGATATGAATTTTTTATTCAATTTATTTTTCGGAGGGTTAAAATTGTATTCAAAAGCTTTTTTTTTTATTTTTAAGTACAAAATTCTAATTGATAACATCTATTTGGAAAATAAATTTGTTGTTTTATAATTTCTTTTTATACATAATTTCCGACGCTTTATTTCCTTTCTTGTAGAACATTTTTCTAAATTTCTGCTTTACTGAAACAATATTTTCAAAAATATTCAATAAATTCTTAATATGATTACTGTATTTTTATTTGTTATAAGAGTTAGCCATCCTTTTTCCCGAGTATTTTTCGAAAGAGCCAATTTATGTCCATTACAGATGTTACCAAATTCCCATATCAATATCAGCAACAGCTTAGCGCGAACATAATTGCCAAATGTTACTACTCTGATCGTAACGCGCGTTCACTTTTATCCATAAATTATTTTAAAAAACACAAGTAGTTTGCTTACAACATATTTAATCAACTGCCATATATTTTCAGTTTTCAATAGTTTATCTCTAAAACTTAATACATCGTTAAATTGTGACCAAAAACTGTTTTTATATATGCTTTTTAAAATTTTTGTTCATAGATACAAAGTTAGAGAGAAAAGCTTAGTGAGAGGAAACACAATTAAATCGTAATAAAAATTAAAAATTTATCCAAACTTTCAATGTTTTTCGTTACAGAATTGTAATGAAGGTTAAATTGCGCTTTAGGTCCCTTACTTCGCCAACTCGCTAATGTGAAGCGCTTTTTTGCACATGATCATTAATTACTCTTTTGTTTTAGCCTTTTCATTGGTTGCTGATTAAGTTTCATTTTGAAATAGCAGTAAAATTTTCTCCATGGCATCGGCGATTTTGAAAACGCGCCAAGTAGGGGACCTAAAGAATATTTTCACCGTAATGAATTATTTTATTTATTATATTATCTATTTATTATAGATTAAAAAATTAGAATTGCACAGAATCTGCATAGACTTTTTTTTCTTTCAGTCTCATTTTGCAGTCCCCAATTATGAGTAAAAAAATTGTATATACTTTGATTTTTAAATATTATACATCACTCGTAGCAAATACTTTTGATTGATTTTTTTTCTTTTAATGGTGTTTATCACCACCAGATGTCCTAAGCTGTAGCTTTACTTCTTTTCTCATACTACGAATTGTAGATCTGCTGGTATGGATTAAAAACAATCAATACCCTCATAAAATATTCTTTTTATAATTTTCCATTTCGCGGAGAAGTAAAATAATCGCCAAGCTTGTAAAATAAAATTAACAGCATACAACGAATATACTCCACAATAACTTTATATGGGATTCTTTTTTTGGTGATTGATCTCGCGTGTTTCGAATTTCCAAATTTCTTGATTGTTAGTGCTGAATTTCTCTTCCTGCCATTTCCTTTTGGCTTGCCGTAAATTTCTCCATTTAGGAAATATACACTAAAAGTTTGTAGATTTATTTCACACAAAATGACTTTTTATGAATGAAAATTAATATTTCATTACTTATTGCATTACTTATTTACTGATTTGGCAAAAACAATTATCTCTAACAACCAAACGATAATGGAGCAAATTCCTTATTTTTAGAAGTTGGCATGAGTAAGATATGTTTTAAATCCACTTTAAAAGAAAATAAAACATTTAAATAATATTCAAGAGAACAGCCTTTTGAAAAAGTACAAGAACTTATTTTTTGTAATACTTTTCTCCCCTTTAAAACTCACATATTTTGTGACATATGTATTTTTTTACGTTTTTCTAATTTAACTTGAATGTAAAATAAGCAAATATTTTTATAAAAGTGTATTAAAACAATGAATTTCGACATATACAAAGATTTGTTACTTTTATCAGAAAAGGCTGACGTTATCCTCAATGGCAGTATTGCAACTGCTTCAAAAGACACTGAGTTTATAAAAAACTATAAGAACAAAATTAAGGAAATTCTAAATGATACCTTAAATAATAAAACAATCTCAGATACTCAGAATGATTTCAAATGTTCAAGTGGTTATCGTCAGAATTCAAAAGAAAGTTCCTATAGAATTCGAAAAGATAATTTCTTAAGCACTGAAATATTAGAAAGAGATTTGACAAACAAAAACACAAATACTTGTGAAATAAATGAGAAAAAAAACTTAGAAATGCCTGAAAATGTCAATAAGCCATTTTCAGAAATTCATTTGAATAAGGAAACTGATAAAAATAATGAATTTGAAGATAATTTCAAATCATCTTCACGAAATTTTGAAGAAAATGTGTTCAACTTTCAACAAAACAGAAGCCATACTTCAAGAAATCGAATGTTTAGTAATTCTAAAACATTTATAAAAACATCAAACACACATTCAGAAACTACGATTCGTTTTTCCAGTAACAAACCATTCGATGGCTTTTCACAAAATGAAAACTTTAGTTGTCA
>JAPDSC010110179.1:10279-37595 GCA_026290005.1 Latrodectus geometricus | reverse complement strand
TATCGCTCGATTTGCTGTTATTAATTATATAATGTTTCCCTCATTTTCTCTATTCGAAGTGTAAAATCTGCACATTATAAGAGTGAAACAACACTGAATGGGTATTAAATAATATCTCCTTCCTTTTACTACCACAAAATTGTAAATAAATATTAATAAAGCTAATAAAAATGAGTACAGTAAAAAATTAATGGTTATTTAATTCATAAAAGAGTGTTTAGTATGAACTACGGAAGCTTCCACTTCAATAAATGCAATCCATGTGTTTGGAGAGATAATTTCGATATTTGGCGCAACTCTTTTAGATATGACAGTTATAAAATCTAACTCTTCAAAAAAAGCTTTTATCGAAGTAATTGCTTGAGATAAACACACCGGATTTCCGTAGGTGTAGAAGAACAAAGATTTCTTGAAATCAGAACATCTTTATGTCATTTAAAAAAATATTAATTTTTTTGTCTGTTTCTAGAATCATAGAGAATCTTGTTTTATGCCTTTTAAAATGAATAATAAATCTCTATTTTTTTTTTTGAAAATAAAGTGAAGATTACTTTTTGTCACGGATGAATGAGCGTTGTTACAGTACTAAAACATTTACTACTTTGTTCTTGTGATTTATGGCAGTGAACAGATTTGATTCATGTAAATATAAAAATATAAAGCTCGTTAAAAAAAAAAGTGTGTTGAGGGAAATGTGGGATTTTCCCAAGATAATTTTAACTCAATTCGCGTATTTGATTGTTGTATTTTCGATTGAATGATTTGCTGAATGTTTGTGAATCACAAAGAAAGTTTACCGACAAGGCGAAGGGGACTTTGCAACGAGGCCATCCAATTGGCAAAAATAAAATAGTTTCAAAAATTTTGAAGTGAAAAATTATATTAATCGTAAATTAATGAAAAAATTCTACCCTTAATATTCTTACAAACAGTATTAATAATAAACAATAATTAATGCTATACTAATTATATATTTATAATAATAGTTTTTATGCATAATTAGGATAAAAAATGAAAATTGGAAAGCAAGCGCAAAAACTTTCATTTCCCTAAGTTTTGAAATTTTCACTTCCACGGTTTTCGCTGTTGTGAAAATCGAACCGTCCCAGTGCATCAGGTATCAATGAAATCTTTATACCATTTGTCAGCCACGTGTTCGTCCGGGGATACATGAAAAGAAAGACGGCATAGAATGGAATAGATTTTATATCGGATATTGTTTATGTGTGGCTAACTTAAAAAATTATGTTTATTTTATCATTGTTTAATTATTTTAATTTAAATTTTGATCTTCTTGTATCACGGCATAAGCATCTTTACAGATGATTTGATCTGACTGTAAAGTTTTTTATGCCGTAATGCACACTTTCCGGAACTCTGCTCACTACAAGAATGAAGGCATGAGGTTTTTCATCTCTTTTAAAATTGCCACTAACATCTGAAGATAGAGAAAAAGTGTCTATGGGGTATCAGGCCTTCTTCTTTTTTTTATGTGTAATTTCTCTCAAAAAAGATGTTTACAAATCTTTTCTTTGAAAATTATTGTTTTTGTCTTCTGCATGAAACAGAACCAATTTCTAACCAAACCTTTTCTAATACAGAACCAATTGGAAATGCACTGGAACACGAATAAAAGGGTCCCCAATTCAATATCTAACAACTTTGCCATTAAATAGTAACAAAATTATAAACTATAAGTAAAAATGTTATTAAATAAAATTTTTAAGCTTTCCATATCTCATAATAAGATAAAATATTCTCATTCTATTTATTTTTAAGTTTATTTCGGGATACAAAAAAATGTTTGAAACAAATATAAGTTAAAAGTAAATATCTTTTTAAAATGTTTCATACCGTTTTATTTCTAAATCGCGCAATTTTCCCCTAACAGCTTGGTGCGCATTTTCCACTGGAAATCATAGCCCGCGAAAGACGGATGTCTTTATACTCGCTAATTTGAATATAGATTTATTTCTTAGTATAAGCAGTTTTTGTTTTTGGTATTTCAATTGTTTATTTTTCTGGTTTTACATTTCTATGGTTATTGTTGGGTGAATTTAAGATAGCTTTAAAAGATTTCGTACGCATAAAGGATTAATTTTATGTTAATTTAGATATGTTGATTACCATACTAAATAAATTATTTATAATAATTAAATTCGAAATAAGTTAGCAAATTGAAAAGTTCAACCAAATAGGGAATGTCATTTATAAGATAAAATATTCTAACATAACACCATTAAGTTTTCTAACACTTTACTTAACAATGTAAAATTTTAAATTAAAAGTAGATTTTTAAATTATTTTATGACATCAGTAAAAACGTTTTACTGAGCATTTTTGCAGAAAATTTTCATTAGTACATATGATAAGTACTGGAAGATTTAATCATATAGCTGGCTTTTAACAACAAATAACTTTCTAAAAAGCAAATATTTTTAAGTACTTTTTTTTCCATTGAAAAGAACTCTAAACATAACTAGAGCCTCGAAATTTAATTCAGGACATATTTTAGATAGGATTTGTTCAGTTTTATTGTTTAAATGTAGTATTTATCATACGTTAGCAATGATATTATGCAAACCAAAATTTAATCATACTAAACAGCAATCGAAGTTTAAATATATAATTACATTATAAAATAAAAAGTATATACCACTTAGAAATTAAAAGATAAAAAAAGTTTATTTCATTAAATCTTAATAAGTACAAGAATGTGAACTGATGTCAAGTTAACATTGAAAATAACAATTATATTTCTAAATAAAAAAAATCATGTCTGAAAGAAATTAAAAGAATTTATTGTTCTAATTGGTCAATTTCTGAAAGAGTTCTATGTCAACAAAAATTAAAGATTTAATTAATATAAATATAGATGTATTATATTTCTTAATAAGCAGTTAAAAGTTATTTAAATATGTGTAAATATATTTTTATTTGTCTATAAATTATTGTTCTTACTATCAAAATTAATTTTAGACAGAAAACATATATTTAAAAGACTATAAGTAATGCAAGAACAATCAAATTATATTCATAAGCTTTTTATTGTAATTTTTAAATAATTTTAATCTTATTCAAACACAAGCTTTTTGTTTATAATGGGTCTTAAAAGAAAGATTGAATCATAAATAAGGAAATGGTCTCTTTTAAATGCTCAAAAATTTAAGTTAAAAAATGCAAAAGCATATATTAATTTTAAGTGCAAATATCGTAAATTTATCAAAGCTATTTCATCAAAGTAAACCCTTTTAAAAAATTTCAATAAAAAAATATACATTAATAAATAGTAAATCACGAATATCAATATAAACATACACATAAGTAACATTTGTGTATAAAATAATCATCTTGAAAGTTTTCATTTTAAATATTCAAAAATTTAAACTAAGGTATGCAAAAGCATATTTGTATATTAATTTTAAATATAAGTATAGTAAAAGTTATCTGAGCAATTTCATAAAAATAAATTCTTTTAAAAAATTTTAATAATAAATTAGACATTAATAAACAGTAAGGCCAATACCAATGTAAACACTAATGCAAACCAAAGAATTATAAATTTGGCACAAAAAAATCGTCTTGAACAAAAAATTGAAATAAAATTCAAATTCTGAAAAATTATGAATTTCTTACGCCGATATTTTTATAAATTATTTAATAAAACTCATAACATGGGAGTATATAGGAATTCTTCGTTACACATGATGACAACGTATAAGTAAAACAAATTACAGTACTTAGTATGTAAATTTTATTTACCTGTAATATTCCCTTGCTTTTCTAACTACATTATTTGCATGTTGACATAAAATGACGCCAGTTTCCATTTGTTCAAGAAAATTGTCTGCATCTAAATCCAGTCCTTCATACAATCCATTGAGCCATTCTGCAAGATCTTCTTTCATAGCATACAAATATTCCTCAGAACTTTTGAACGGCCTGAAAGGCCTTGGTTCTAGAAGAGTCACTTCGAAATCGGGGGGCTCCACCACTCCGTTCCCCGTCATCATTACTACTGATCCATCGCAATCTTCCATATTCTGTTTTTTAAGTTCACGATTGAAAAACCGGCATTACACTTTTAGCGCCATAAATCGCAACAGATTCCCTCTTTTATAAACAGCGATAAAAGTTTTGCAATAAAGGAATTCATTGCCGAAGTGAGTAGCGCTCTTCGCAGACGATAAATCGAAAAGGAGAATGGATTAGATGATGCGCTGAAAAAAAAGTGCTTTTTTCCAATCAAAAAAATATTACCGTTTCCCACTCTGTTTGCAAACAAAAGAAACACTTAACACACATATAAATGTCCCGCTTATGGATGCGTCGACGAAACGAGGTAACAGGTAAATGGAACGAGGAGGAAATATCTGTAAGCAGGTGTGACGTTCCGACGTATTAATAAAGTTCTAAAATCGGGCGCAAAGGATTATAAAGAGCGCGCTGAGTAAACACACCAAACCAGTCTTATCTGTCGGTCGGACAGAGTGCTTAACGGAGGATGCTCATTCCATACATGGGATGCCGATGAAGTTAGGCGAGAAGGAAACAAGCGCGACCCCTGTTGACGCCGAATTGATATTACGCCGTGATGCGAGAGAATTTGCGGTCGGAATTCGCATTTCACTGTGGGCATGCCGTTGCACGCTATATTTACTTTTGATAAAAGTTTTAGAATGATTCTTTTTTTTTTTTTAGAATCTTACGCCATTGTTTGAAATCTATTTGACTACAATCTGTTACGATTTTCTCATTAGAAATAAACTTTTTAAAAGTTCTTTTCATCATATCTTTTTAGAGCTAAACTAGTTTTAAGGCAAAACCGCAAGTGAAAACCGCACCAGGAGAAAAAGCTTAAATACGTTTTCGCAGAACCAATTGAAAATTTTCCGAACGTTAAAAATAATGTGAGAATTCTTAAGTAATGATCATAACCTATCACCCACAGTGAAATAACCAATCACCCACACACACAAACATTGTTTCTTGATTGTTGGTTGTTTATATTTATAACTCATTTCAATATTTTGGATTTTGCTGAAAAAAATACTGTTAATACTGTTTAAACATTATTGAGTGATTTTTGTAAGTTTAAATACTTTTTTGCTTTATTTTTTAAATGGTATAAAAAGATGTCATAGATGATAAAAAGATCTCAAATAAAATACTTTTAAAAAGTAAATTTTCTAACCTGATAATATTACTGCAAAAAAAAAAAAAAAAAAAAAACAGTGTAAGTTTTAAGTGTAATTTTATGCAAAGTATTTTCAGTTTTACTTTCGTAGTGATATGTAAAGGATATTTCACATGCATTTACATTAAAAGAAATCATAGTACAAAATTTGTTTAAATCTTTCAAAAGGATTTGGTAAACTTTATTTACAAATTTAAGAGTGTACTTTGTGTTTCGAATTTTCTTATCCAATATTTAAATAACTGAGCAAGTATTCAAATATTACTTATATTTTAAGTATTTAAATCTATATTATGTATTTAAATTATAATAAGTATTTAAATCTTTCATAACATCAATTATAACTATGCTCCAAATGTTTTAGAATTTTCTAATTTCAGAAATTTGGACAAGTTTATCGTTCTATGCACTGAAACTAAGCTTTTCATTTATTTTATTTTAATTTTTAATAATTCTCTTTTCGAATTTTCTCTGTAATAAAAATGTTTTGAACACTTCTTTATTGAAAACTTTTTTTTAAGTCTTAAAAAATTCATCCAACAAGACTGTTGAATTTGTCATAAATGTGTGTAAGAACTATGAAAAACATTTAAAGTTACTTTGAAATCTTACATAGCCTTGAAAAATTTAGTGCTTTGAGAGAAGTGTAAAATTAAAACATAGAAGAAGGCTATGATATTTAATTACTTCAGAAAGTACTTTTGCTTGTATACAAATTTGATGTCTGAAAATAATTTATAAATAAAATATTTTGAGCGATTTGAATTAACAATTTGTTATCTTACTGTCCACTGCAATTCAAATCTAAAATCTCGGGGATGGGAAACAAACTCAAGTAAAAAAGAACCAGCATAAAATTAATTTCATTTATGTCATACTGAAATTTCTTTAATTATAAAATGTTCTGAGTTCTCTTGGCATTTTTAACAGTATACTTCTGGATCTAGAACTGAGAGTACGCATACATTAAATTTGTGGTTCTTAAATAAGGATTGATATTGATAAGACAACAGTTACCCACCTCATATTTTTGATAAGATGCTATTTTTCTATTTATAAAATAATTTGGTAGTCATAATGTTTTAATAAATTGATTTTCCAAAATTTTCCATTGTCACAACAAACTTATTTTATCTTTTTTTTTATTCAGTTTTTTTAAACTGTGAATTTACAAATTTAACCATAATGAATTGTTTTCTTTTTATCCAATCTTTTAAGTGACTGGGACACAATTTTAATTAAAATAGTGGATTTAATTTTTTCAGTCATTTTATCTGGATTGACTATTTTGTCAATAAAATTATTTGAAAAAAACATCATAAAATAATTGAATAGAAATAATGTTTTTAATAATTTGAAATATTATTTGAAGTTTTATATCTCATCGTTAATATTAATTTGCTGAACTCTTAATTTTTAATAAATTTTAAACTTCAAAATTTGAGTATCAGTAAACTTTTCGTGGTTTTTTTTTATTTTTACTTTATAAATATTTTTGGTATCATTTTTTACGGTTCAAATTTACCGAAAGTTCAGAGGAATTGGAAATGTTTGAATTTGGTCCAAATATATGAGAAAAACACAGAAAGTACTTACTTTCATGTGAATTCTATTTAGAAATTGAACTTTGTTTCATGCATAAATTTCTGTAAGAAGTTATCCTGCTTACAATTGTGTTATAAGAGATTATGTAGTAAATTTATACAATTTTATAAAATTTAATATGGTAAATTTTGATGAGTATTTTTGATGATTATTTCTTGGTTTTGGGAAAATTGGAAATTTATTTTTTGATATTTTAAAAATTTCAGCATTGTTTCTCTGAATATCAATTTAGGTGTACAGTCATTCGCATATACTGGCTTATTTATTTTAAATTATAATCACTTATAATTAATTTATAAACCAATTCTAAATTATTATAATTTCAAATTACAATCTTGTTAGTTTTTGAATACAATTAATTTAAACTATACAAATTCATGATCTTTTTTTTTTTATCTATTGCTATTATAACACATTTTTATCAATGTTAATGAAACCCATGTAATCAATATTGCAACATTTTTTACCATTTTGCTTTAAATATTGAAACGTACTTTTATTATTCAAGTTAACTTCAATACAGGCTATAGATTGAATCAACCTTATTCACATCCCGCGGATGAAATTTATCTCATAAAAGACAAAATAGGGAGGCACGGTAGGGGAGTGATTGTCTCTTCCTTTGTCAGTACCACTATGTGAGAAAATTGTAGGATTTATGCCGAGCTTCGGAAATGTGATCGGATATTTTAAAAGTTTGTAGAAAAATCACCGAAGCTTGAAATACAAAAGACACATCTAAATAATCGTATATTATTTCGAGTTAGTATGCTGTGTAGAATGAAACTTGTATTTCATTTTTTGAATACTGAATTGTCTTTTGTATCGAAATGAAATTGTTGGAAGACAACGGAAGAACTCCCCCTAGTTAATCTAGTTTTGATGGTATTAGCAATATAATAATGTTTGTATTTTTCTAATTATAAAATATCCATGTTTCTCAGTCTTTTATATCTTATAATTGATATAAATTGTAAATAAAACGTCTTTTTTGGTTATTAAACTAACAATCAAATTTCATAAAAAAAATTGTTAAAAATATCATTATTCATATAAATGTTAATTACTATGTATACTATCATTACATTTATACATATCATAGTTAATGAGAATTTTGACTTTGAGAAGTTGAGTTTCTTGAAAGTATTAGAAATGAAAGTTGCAACCATCTTTTAAATTAGAATGCAAAATTATTTAATGTAATTGACGAAAATCTGCATTATTTTAAGATCAGATGAAATGACTTCATTTAGTGATACACCGTTTCATTTGATCAGATAAGTTAATGTCAACATTGAAGGAGAGATTTGGTTTTGAGTCACAATTTTTTATTACGATTGTATTTTATATTTAGAATATCATCAATATGATTCTGTAATTTTAATTTATATAAAATATTTTGATGTATATCAGGAGTTATTGAACAAAATATTTTATAAAAATTAATGTACATGAATTTCATTCGTGGATGAAAACTTTTATTTGAAATGTTTACCTTTTATACTATACACATTTATATAATTATTAGCTTCTTCATGATGTTTTTGTTCTAATACTTGTTAAATTTGTAATTGATGCATTACCACAAAGTCGAATTTTATTCCACAAATAAAATATTTTGAAGTTATTTTAAAATGAAGTCCATTTAATGCTTGTATAGAAAGAGTTGTACTTCTCATTTAAATATTTAGAAAAAGGCGATTATAGGTAGTTTAAACTTCTTAAGGTATTATTGCGGTCATTTCTCTTTCAAAGATGCTTTCATGTATTAAAGTAATAAAAAAATGTTTGTCAATATCTTACCAATTCTTCTAACTTTTTGAAATAATTTAAAACGTGCGTCTATAAATAAAAAATTAGCTTGAACCATTCTACGTTTCCGACACTACATTTATTTATTTTTTAAACTGTATTTATTCAGTCTTGTTTTCGAGAGAAATGCAGTTACGAAACTGATTTATATTTGCTCGTATGCTATTTTCATGAGGAAGAGATAAAATTACACTAACTTTCTTAACATATAATGAATTGAAAAATGAAATTGTTTTTGTTATTATATTATTTTACCTGTTACGAAGTTTTACGAAAGAGAATATAAATTTAACTGCTACCTAAAATGTTTTGAAATTGCTTAAAAATTTTTATAAAATTATTATTTATTTTCAACAAATTTCTTTCCTTATAAACTTTAAAATTATTAGGATTACAAGTTTATAAGTGAAAATACGTCAAGAGCGTTTTATAGTTAAGCTATGAATAAATAGAATTTCAAATTTATTGCTCTACAAGGAAACATTTATAAAATAATTCCAGTTTATTTTTAAGTAATCTGCTTATGAAGAATTAGGAGAACATCATAAAATGGAAATCAATTAAAAAACCAAGCTAATATCTAAAAGAACGATACGAATTTTTATAATTGAATGATATTAAATATTTTAAATAACTTCAATTTCTATGGTTTGTTCAATTCATTCAAAATTATTCAAAAGTATTCAATTCAAAAGTATAATTCAAAGAAAAAAAAAAGTCATTATAGAAACAAAGAAAATAAAAATGCCATTTTTGAAAGTATATTCTTTCAAAATTATATATATATATATATATATATATTTATTACAATGCTTACTTTTGGCTTACAAGAAACAAAAATAAATTTACTATGACATAATCAGATGCGAAAGCTCTTATGGTTAATAATTTAAATGGGCAAAAAATCTTTTGTGCCTATATTTTATAAATTAAAGTGTCTGAGAGAATCAATTAACTAAAATATACGTTAATGTAAGGAAAAGTTTTATTTAGAACATTAAGGAATAATAAAAATTACTAGAAAAAGCTCACTAACGTTCAAAATTAAATTACACACTAATGAAACAAAACAACTTATTGAATACAATCGTAAATAAAATGTATGACAGGTTGAAAATATAGTCTGTGAGCAAGCAACCATTTTTAGCGGTATTGAGGTTTACAGAAAATGGCTATTGGAAACGTATTACAAACAAACCTGAAGTTTTTAAGTTTTCTTTTGACAAAATAAATATACCGTATTTTTATTTTGGTTAGCTTATACTTGAGGGTGCTCCCTTGATTCTCGCCAAGTTGTGATCGCCAAGCTGGGCAAAACTCAATCGTATTCTGATTGGTTTAGATCAGGGCTTCTTAAACTTTTTTATATAGCGACCCCCTTCAAGCTTAGGAAATTTTAAACGACCCCCTCCTCCATATAATGAAATATATATTAACCGTAGATGTAGATGTAATATCGCACTATTTTACAATGTAAATAAAATAAGGATTAAAGAATACGTACCCATTCATTTCACATATATATAATTGGAAACGTTGACGGGATATCGGTCGTAATAAAACACAATAAATAGAATGACATAAAACTATATATATATTTACTCAATAGAAAAAATAAACTTTTGTAACAATTTTTTATAAGAAAACATAAAACTATATCTATATATTCAATAGAAAAAATAAACTTTTGTAACAATTTTTTTAATAAAAACATATTATTAACATCAAACAATATTAATGTGACGGATGTGATTGTTTATTTTTACACAAATAATTAAATCTAGGCTCAATTTGAGTTAGTGCAGATCGTAATAAATTTTCAACGTTTATTAAAGTTGAACGGTATTTTGATTTTATGTAAGTTAATGTGGAAAAGGCTGATTCACATAAATATGTTGTACAAAATGGCAGTAATTTGTTCATTGCCATTTCCGATAGTAGGGGATATTCTGATTTGACTTCTATCCAAAATTCATGCACAGGCACTTGAGAAAATCTGAGTCGCAAGGTAGTATCACTTGTTAATTCGGCAAATTCTTCTTGTGTTTTTAAGTTTAAAAAATTAATTTCTTCCATTTCAATTGAAAATGGATTGCAAATCCATTGTTGTGTATCGATGTCATTGGGAAAATACCTATGCATGTAAACTTCCATATCCTTCAAATGATTAACTATAATTTTTGTTATAGGAGTATCTTTTTTTGAAATATTGTTACTAATTATATACTCGTCAGTAAAGGAAAACATTTCGAGCGATCCACTTTCCACACTCTGTTCTTCCATATAAGAATTTTTTTAACATAAACATATTAACGCAGACTCCCTGCATTGATAAATTCATATCATTGATTTTATCAAAAATATCTGCCAAATAGCATAGCTTGAGAAGCCATAAATTATCGTGAAAATAATCAGCCAAATTAGAATTTTGCTCTGTTAGAAATATAAGAACTTCATCTTTTAAAGTTAATAATCGTTTCAAACTTCGACCTCTTGATAGCCACCTAACTTCAGCATGTAGCAATAAACTTGTATAATCCGAATCCATATCAATGCACAAATTTTTAAACAATCGACTATTAAGTGCTCGACTTTTAATAAAGTTAATGATTTTGACTGCATCAAAAAACACAGTGTTTAATTCTGGTGCAATTTTTTTAACAACAAGTGCTTCTCGGTGAATCATACAATGTGTAAATGTAATATGCTTCCAGCTTTAACAAATGCTGTAAAACCAAGATCTTGTCCGGTCATTGCTGCAGCACCATCCGTGCTCACACCAACACAATTTTTCCAATTTAATCCTTCTTTTTCAAAAAACTCATTTACTTTTTTATATACCGGGTGATCCAAAAGTCAGGACGAACTTTAAAAATGAATAATTCGAAAACGAATCACGATACAAAGATGCGGTTTGCACCAAACGGATAGAAAAGAAAGCGGGTTTTGTGTGGCAATGAAAAATAAATAGTTCTGTTGGCGACCAACAGATGGCGCTATAGTGATTTATTGAAACAAAAGATGATTTACAAATGAAAATATGATTAATGAAGTTAGAATAATTACAGTTAATAAGTACCTACTACAGTAAATGTTCAATATGCTGTCCATCATTCAGAAGTAAAGCTGTAAGACGAGTCACCACACCATTCACAGCATTTAGTAGCATTTCTTGTGTTATGGCAGATACATTTTGGCGGGTGGCATTTTTCAGTGCTGCTAGTGATGTCGATTGGTCACGGTACACTTTTGACTTCAAGAAGCCCCACAGCCGAAAGTCACAGGGTGTGAGATCGGGAGATCTTGGAGGCCATGCGTGATTAAAGTAGCGACTGATAATGCGATCCTCCCCAAATGATGAGCATAGCAGGCGTTGCACAGGCAGAGCAATATGAGGTGGTGCTCCATCTTGCATAAAGGTGACTGTTTGGAGTGCCTGTCGCGCTTGAAGTTCAGGAATAATGCTGTTCTGTAACAGTGCTAGATATCACTTACGGGTGACAGAAACTGTTTGGAAACCTATCTGTGTAACTTCCTCGAAAAAAATGGACCAATTATGAAATCAGCAGTGAAGCCACAGAAGACTGTCACTTTAGGCTGTTGCAAGGGTACTTCAAAAAATGCATGTGGATTTTCTGTTGTCCACACTCGACAATTGTGGGTGTTAACAGCGCCAGAGAGTGTGAAATGTGCTTCATCTTTCCAAAGCACAGTGTGAAGCCAGTCGTGCTGCTCTTCCATCTTATTGATGGCCAAATTCGCAAAATGTCGGCGAGAGTTGAAGTCAGGAGATTTCAGCTCTTGGTTATGTTGCAACTTGTAGGGATACCGTTGCAAAGTTACTCCCAGCGCTCTCCAGACACTCCTGTCTGCCTCGAAACTTCTAGAGCACTGCACTCCCCATGTGCAGCAACAGACGACATGGCTTGCACCGTCTGCTCCACTGTCGTGGCAACAGCAGCTGCAGTTGAGGGACGTCCACTTCTTTGACGTGATGCCAAAGAACCTGTAGCTTCAAATTTTTTCACAATTTTGTTCAATGCAGAAGAAGTTATTGGTCCTTTCCTATCTCGCATACCCTTCATGTAACAATATGCTCGCAATGCCGCAATGGCACTTTCCGAATTCTTATAAAACAGTTTAACTAAGAGGGCTTTCTCAACTATGGACAGCATTTCAATGCATACCAGTTTCGACTACCATTACCTGCTGCAGTTGCTTCTTTTTATATCGTTTGTTGCTTTGCATAATCCTACATCAGAAATCCGACAGCGCCATCTGTTGGTCACCAACAGAACTATTTTTTTTCATTGCCACACAAAACCCGGTTTCTTTTCCATCCGTTTGGTTCAAACCGCATCTTTGTATCGTGATTCGTTTTCGAATTATTCATTTTTAAATTTCGTCCTGACTTTTAGATCACCCTGTATATCTTTTCCACGAGTATGACCTTCCAGAGGACGACAAAACAGTATATATTCATGAATGCTTCCCTCATAAATATATCTTACAAAAAGTAACAACTGTGCCATTTTTGAAATGTCTGTCGACTCGTCCAGTTGTATTGCAAACTTTGAGCTGTCTTTAAGACTCATAAGAAGCTGTTGAAATTGATCATTGCTAATGTCTGAAATTCTTTTGGACACAGTGTCATTTGATAATGGAATTTTACTAATTTCAGCAGCATACTGTTTTCCATGAACAATTTCAGACATTCTTATAGCTGCAGGTAGTAAAAGTTGCTCTCCAATAGTAAAAGGCTTTTTCGTTTTTGCTATCAAATACGAAACTTCATACGATGCCAATAGATATTTATTTTCAAAGTAACATACTTCTCCAAAGTGTTCTTTTCTTTATTTGATGTTTGCAAAAGACGCTCAAAATATTCTATTGGCTTTTTTGATAACGTTGCATGTTTAGTATTCAAATGTCGTTGCAGTTTTGACGGTTTCATGCTTTCTGCAGCCAAAACTTCTTTGCAAATTAAGCACACTGGTTGTTCTTCATTGTTGTGAGAAGAGCATGTGAAGCCATACTGCAAATATGATTCGTCATATTTTCTTTTTTTTGTTTTGCTAGAAGTCGGATTTGAAGCACTGCAACTTGGTTGTGACGGCGTGGCAGACTTATTAGTTGGAATTTTAATTAGCCATTTATCCATGATGGTTAAATAATAATAAATAATTAAACAAAATATAGTTGAACTTTAATGTAATAATTAAAAACACCAACTAAAAATTACACAGTAAATACACACATGCCACTACGAAGACTAAGCTGAGTCCAAACTGAAGTACAAACTGAAAAATAACTACACTCGAATCTTTACCAGTGCAATGACAACAAATTACGTTCAGATCAACCCCGACGCATGACGTGTTCAAAGTGTGCAGCGCACAAGGGCACCGTATCACAAATACGCCGAAAAAGAAGCTCTCATTTAATTTTTTTTATTATTCTTTTATAAAAATAATATGCCGATTCGCCTAGCCTAGCTTGATTATGCTTCCGTATTGTATGTGTAAGCTGTAAAGCGACGCGGCGTCTGGGTACTTATAATAACTAAGTTATCTTGCAAACACTGACGCCGGCGGCCAGACATCAATGTCGAACGTTCAGTTGAAAATCGAGGAGCGCGTTGTATTTATTATTTTAAATGCTACTTCCATATTTTCATTTATAGGCCCTACATAACAGTTTTGCATTGCCACTTTTTTCAAAAAATAGTTATAATAAAACTACAATAGTATTTTGTATGATTTTTATTTGTATTTATATTTGTACGTAGTGTGTATACTAATTTTAAAATTTTATTTATAATGATTGAAAAGTATCAGATCTTACGACTCCCCTGGGGGTCGCGACCCACAGTTTAAGAAGCCCTGGTTTAGATCCAGTCTTTGGCCGCCACACTTATTTGCACGGTGTTCAACGCAAACAGGAATGGCGCCAAACAAAAATCGCCAAGGGGGCATCATCAAATATAGTTTCACTTTTATTTTTAGTAAACTATTTCATTGAATATGACTTTGATCAAATTAATTCAATCATCTTTAGTAAAAGCAATGTAGAAATTAAGAATGCAAAAACTCATTTCTATAATTCTGCGGAAAAAGCATATTCCTCATTCATTGGAATTTCCCTCGGAATGAAATTATAGAAGTTGATTGATCTTGCTCAGGGGCTTGTTTCTCAATTTTAGAAATATCGTTTAAGATTTCCTGAATACAGCGTGGGCTTGAAAAGCCATTGAATAGCTTTCTATTCTTTAAAATTATGTAGCTACAGAGATAATGACCTCTTATCTTAAGACTGAAAGCCTCACCCACTGTTAATTGAGATGAGGCGATTAGAAGAGTGGTTTAATTAGAGTGAAGATGCGGCTTAATTGCAGGTTGAAACCGCTTGATGATTGGGGTGTGTCATTTGATGCCCCTCAACTAATCCAGTGGGTGCAAAGAAATGATTGACTTTATTTGTAACCATATTATATTACACTCGGGGGTTATTATAAAAAATACATAAAAATAGATATTAGTTAGGATATTTAAATTAGTAATAAAATTTTCGGGGTATATTAGATTTGATAAACTTCATAATGGTAGCTGGCAATTCTATGCAAATAAGAAAAAAAAAGAGTGTACTTTAAAATTATTTCCTTCCTCTATAAAAATTGATTTAATAGAATATATGTTTTATGCATTTTAACTTTAATTTCATTTCATATATTTTAATTTAGTGATACACTAATTTGTACCTCATACATAAAATAATCTTTCGAATTTGTAATCTTTAAAATTATAATAACATACTTAAAAAAAATTCCTGTTTATGAGATGGTGATTTTATTTGAATAAGAAAAATGTCTTCATTTATACTTGGGTTATAATATTTATATAAAAACCGTATAAACATGTAACTAAAAAAAATCGAACCATTTTTACTTTAACCCTCGATCTTCCATTTCGAAGATCATGATCTTACCTCTAAGCCACATTAAGTGCAATGTCAACAACTTTGCATGCATTATTGATAGGTTTTTCAAAGTGTGTATAGGCTTAACAACCGAAAGCTGTTATAAGCTTTTTTTTGCTTGTCTTATATTCATAAGTGAATAGTAAGAATGAGAATGAATTTGAATTCTCATAACTTATTTATAAGACATGATATATCATTAATGTATAAACTATAAACACAATATCATTACTAAATTTCAAACATTTATTAAAAACACATTTTTACAGTTAATTTTAAGGGCCACTAATAAATTTTTAACATACATTTTAAGAAATTGATGTTTATATATTGCAATTATATATATTATTCATTTATTTTATTATTTCAGTCAGAAGCTTGTAATCTTAATAAACTGAGCCCAAAGCAACTAGTAGCTGTTGGTGAAGAAGAAAATGTATGCATCTTATTTTGTATTTAAATTATTAAGCTGTTATAAGCATTTAAACGTCCACCCTGTTTTAATTTTCCGGGAGTATTTTTTAAATGAATGTATTCACGTATCACAAGAGATAAATCTCTAAAAATTATTTAAAACCCAAAGCGTATGATATAAGCAGAAAAGCAACGCAGATAACTCCTCCTGTTCAACAGTCACTGTGATCGAATCTGAGATCTTCTGTTCCGAAGAATGTGATCTTACTACTTAGCTATAGTAATCCTAAACTGCAATTGAAAATTTTGATGCTGTGTAGCAGAGAGTCTAATAAACTAAAGCCACTGTAAAATATTTAAACGTTCGTTTCCTTTGTGCCTTATTTGAAGCCTTTTTTTTTATAGATAATGGACCTTCCTTATATTTTCCATAATGTAAGACAAATGGAAAATTTCTAAGCACCCATCAATAAAAATGTTCATCTAGAAAGTGGACACGCAACATCCATTCCTTGTTCAACAATTGCTGTAATCAAAAACGGGATATTTTTTTCTTTGAAAAATTTATACTATTACTGTTCCTTAGTGAAGCCATAATGTAACAGTTTTCATATTTCATAGTGGGTGTCATGCAGTTTAAACTATTGATAGGCTTTTTAAAAATATGTGGCGCCTTTGATTTCTAATTTGTTTCCGAAGGCAATGGGTCATACTTACTCGATGCAAGGAAGATAATTCAGAAAATGCTCATGCATCCATCTCTACAAACAGGATTTCAAAAGAACATCTCAGCGGTGCTCCAGTTTAGTCGAATCCAAGACAATAATTTTTGATGAAAAGTATCTACTTTTACATTTCTGTAAATTCCGGAAAAATATTTTCAGTCTACCTAACAGCTAAATATCTAACAGTCGAAAGTTTTCTTAAGGCATTTTAAGCATCCTCCATTTCTCTACCTTTCAGAAGCATTTTTCATATACAATAAGCCATATTCATACGTCGCAAGGTAAAAAAGTGGAAAACTCCTACACTATGATAAGTATGAATTAAGAAAGTAACAATCATCACCCATATTTCTGTTCAACTGTAGCTAAAGTGTAGCTGGGAGATTTCTTTCAGAAGATCTTTGTCTCATCAGTAAACCACGGTGAGCTTCACACAATAACAGTTTTGACAGCCTAATGACCTGGGGCTGTTGTGTGCCCTTTTCTTATCCACTATATAAATTGCCTGGCAGGAGAAATTTTCATAGATAGTGTGACATTTTCCTATAGCGTAAAGAAAAAAAATAAGAAAACTTTCAAGCACTTATTCTGGCAGACATTTATACAGAAGATTCAATAACAGTTAATTTCTATATATACAAAGAAATTTGAATTTTCTAAATACGAAGACCATTACAAGGCCTTTTAGTATGCATCTCATAAACTTTTCCTAGTCGTATTCACATGTCTTAAGGAAGGAAGTCTGGAAAACTCCCAAACACTCATATAGAAGGTAAAAACTCCATATTCATCCCCCTTTGTGGTTGAGATAGAACCCAGAACCTTATGCTGATGGCTACCCAACCACTAAGTCACTGTAAACGCATACAATAACAATTTGAAAAGGAAAGCAAAGCAATTGGACCTTCTCCATTTTTTTCTCCAACTTTATTTTTATAATTCTTCACCAGTCATTGATTAAACAAAGGATAATTTGATTTTTTTAGTTTTACGTTTAACTTTACAAAATAGAGTTCATTTAAGGGAAACTAATATTTAAACTGGAATATGTGTGCCTCTACAAACATGTATGCTTGAGATGAAAATTGAATTAAAGGATAAAAGGCCAAAGAAGTATCTTTAAGATATCAATTCGGCCGTGAAAAGCTAAAAGGCAAGAAAAAGAACAACTTAGAAACTTATGACATACACTCGTGAATCAAGCAAAGGTAGTTTGCATTTATAAATTGAGCGCATTATATAATAATAAAAAGTATTCACCCAATCTCGCTTCTCCTCATTTTGATGCAATATTACCACAGAATAAAACCGAAATCGGTCACCTCCTCATATTCATCTGTATGTAGGATTTTTTATACATGACCGATACGAATAATTATCTTTTAATGAACTTTCCTCGTCGGATGATGAATCTGAGAACGCCCACTCACCTAAAGCAACGCCTATCTTCTATGGACGTCTAGTTACTTCAACTCATTTAGTGATCTTCAAATGAAACGCTTATCTTTATTTCCTGCTTATCTGACGTGGATTAATTCAGGACATTTCAAATTGAAATTATAAATTCAAATTCTCGATATACATTTTAGGAATATTTTATTGATAATTAAATGTGTGTGTGTTCCATTTTTTTTTTTATCAGTAAGGTAACCAGAATGAATAATCTTGACTAAATTGCTGTTTAATGAAGATCAAAGTGTAGGAATTTGCGAAAACATATCTAATTTAAATTGCTTATTTTAGCTTATATTTTCATAATATAATTTGTGTGAATAATATTATTAAAACATGGAGATACTTTTTAATTATTATTGTTTAAGAAACTGTAAGATTTCTTTTTATATCTTTCACCACATTTCTAATACATTATCATATAACGAATTTTTACGTAGAACTGTATACAGCTAAAAAACTTAAATTCGCAGTATTTTTCCGTTGGTATTCGATTGAAGTTTTCATGACAGCGCTTTCTTAAAAGTTAATCTCGGCACTTTACTATGGCTCAAATTTTAAATATTTTAGAATCGTCAGAAACGTACATTCGAATACATTGCAGTAATTTAGATATCTAGGCCTGAAGGCATTATGTGTATTAACGTCAACGAATTTATGAGTATTGTCATGTTTTATTTATCCTTTCATAATTTTTAAAGCAAAATTTTCAATATAATTATTTTAATATAGCATGATTTGATGTTTCGGATAAAGTGAAATCTGCGACATTCGAAAATTTTAAACAGCTTTATATATATTCTTAATTTATAAACTGGGATTACTGTGATCTAGTGTCAGACTCTTTTCTCTATTTAAATATTTCAACTATTCAATTGATTTTTCAATTTATAAAATTTTTTTACACGTGACTAAGCTATTTCAGATGTAACGTTCGTAATTTTGTTTTAAATGAAAGTTTATGAAGTCTAAACTTAAATCTCAGCCTCTATATTTTAAGTACAGTATACAAATAGTAAAGTTAGAAAGAATTTTTTGTTTAAAAAATGGAAAGCAATAAAACAAGAAGGAAAAGTTCTTGATCCTTTTATTTGAAATGTTCTTCAAGAAATAAACTGGAATATGATTCAGCTAAAAAAAATCTTGCCTTGAGAAAAGTGAAGTAATAGATTTAGATTTTGCAAATGTTCATAGATAATTTATTTAAAGAAATAGAACTATAGTGCACTGCCATATTGAAAGAACATCCGAAAAATGTAAAACACATACTCTTATACGAATAAGAACAAAGCTTTAAAAAATATTTTTCTGAACTTAGAAATTGGGCTTACTATGGTCTAGTTTGGGACAGACCTCCTTAGAGCAGAAGATCTCTTGTTCGATCCCAGCCATTATTGAGTAAAGTATTGTTGCTTTATTCAACTATGGCTGGGATCGAACAAGAGATCTTCTGCTTTCTGCATAAACTTCTGCTTGTTGCACTCCTGCTTTCTGCATAAACTTCGTTCAGAGAGGGTATTTGATAGTTTTCCATAATTTCTTCTTTGCTATCTTTGAATACGAGCTACTATCTATGAAAAGTCCTTCGCAATTTATAGTGTGGATTTTAAAATGCCTATCCTTAACTTTTGACCGTTAGATTGCAAACTATGCGGAGTCAGCATCGGTATACGTTTAGAGATTGTATTATAAGAGTTAAATATACATAATCTAAGAAAAGAAGTGTGTTATCATAACGATGTAAACTTTAAACTTAGCACATATTTTTTTTTCTACTGTAAAGCTTGGTGTCAATAATATTTGTCTAAACATTATTAAAAGCGTGCTTTTATGTTAAAATAAAATTGACATATTACAAAAATTAAAATATAGACATATTATTTAAATATGATATACATATATTATTATATCGGTTTTAATCTAAGCAAAGCCAAAGTTGCACTTTGGTTTTCATTTTAACAATCATGGGAGTTATTACCATTTCGTTGTGTAGTGGTTCAGAATTCATTTAAAATTGTTGGTTTGAAAAGAAAGATTCGAAAAAGTGATCATAGAGAAGCAGTATAAATGATATAATTTAACAAATTATTTCTGTGAATCACAAAAAAATTAATTCTGTGAATTAATTTTTTTCCTAGATATTTTAAATCTGTTTTGGATGCTGCTAAAAAATTTCTGAGCAACAAATGAAATTCATATTTTTTATGCATTTTATTCATAACTTGTTCTTCTATATCTTCAACTCTCTAGTTTTATTTTTGTAAGTAGATTGATTTTCTTTTTATCGAGAAGGAATTTGACAATTTGAAACTAAGAAAGTATCAAATCATATTTTTTGTTTAGAAATATGTGATACAATCTTTAAAAAAATTAACATCTTCGTTAATGGAATCATCACAATCTAATCATTTTGGAAGTATACAATCTGGAATTCAAACGACTAGGATGTTCTTTCAAATTGCTTCTATTTTAAGCTGTTTGTAGTATAGCCTTTAATGACATGAATTGATTTTTAAACTATAAAGGAGAAACTCTCCACACTTTTATAGGCTTGTCATCTGTTTGTTGAGAAAATCTTATCATATTTCTGTTAATTTGCTCCAATCAAATACATTCAATTGACAACTTAGTGAAACCACCTTAATTATATTCGTCAGGATTGAGCAGCATCACAAACTCATTGTATCTGGGAGTACTGTTCATTATTGGGTAGATTCCTATACACAGTAATGACAGATAAAGTTTAACTAATGCCTATTAAAATTATAAATAACAAGCATTTGGATATCGTTCTTCAATTCCACCTGGCAATATATAGATATTTTGCGGATGTCTTAAGTTTCGCCTGTCAATATATAGGTTTTTCGGTAACTGATGAATTTAGAATTATTTCCATAATTATGAAATATAAAAAGGATGATTGCTAAAAATTAGAGCAAAACTTATAATTCATTGTCTTATTTTTATGCATTGCACCTAGCAGATCACCAGTTCATAAAATCTTCCATTTGTCTTTTGGAAGCTATAGAAGCATTTTGCTTTAAAAACAAAGCTGACCAAAGAACCCTTTTATAGAATGTCTCCTGTCATAATTATGTCTCCTGTCCATAAAATTACTCTTGTATTTTTTTTCACAATATTGTCTTTTTATACCATTGCATTTTTTCCATGCCCTTTGCGTCAAATCATAGTTTATTATTACATAATATTTTTGCAATTTTTCATTTCTGTCTGCAGAGTATTGCAGCCTCTTCAACTTCCTCGTTTTTAACACGAATCGAAGTTGCGTTTTCGTTAGCATCTTTGTTCGTTTTTAGAGAGACTTCTAGAAAGGACCATTTCCCTTTATGTAACTTAATTGCTGGATACTTGTATGTATATTAATACATAAACTATTAGCAAATTGAAATTCTTGTCAACTCTTTATTTTTCATATATTATTAGTATCCCCTTTTCTGATTTAACTTTTATTTTACTATGTTATTTTTTTCTTATTATATTTATAAAATGAGTAATAAATTTAATATATATATATATATATATATATATATATATAAGGCAGTTTATTTCTCTCCGTCTATCTACCTGCCTGTGTATACGTTGTTATGTGAAAGCTTAGGCTTATTTTATAACATGATTTCATATGTGCTTAATTTTATAACTAAGTAAAAATAATAATAAAATAGCATGAAAATATTTTCCTATCGAAAATGAAAATGATTTTTAAATATTGCCAAATTCTCTTTATTGTCAATGATTTTATTAGTTTTATTTTATTATATTTAATCGCAATTTTATATTATTTATACATTATTATTAATATTTTATCAATTATTTTCCATTAGTTTTTTGATCAGCGAAAACTTGAATTCGGTTTTTTTTATTGAACTTCATCTTAAGAAATACATAATCCTAAATTTGATTTTAGATTAAGAGTTACATTTATTATTCTCTATCTTTAGCGTTTTTATTTCATGTTGTTTTATTGGACTGAAACTGGAAGCGATACAAATTTACTTAAACTTTAATTGAAACCAAATTTTGGCGATGTACTTTAACTGATGGAAATGTTTTGCATTATATAGCATACAGCATTCATAAAGAATTCCAATATTTGTGATATAGAAATTGCAGCTTACAGTAGAGCTATTTTTTGAAAATTAAATTTCATACTAAAGTATCAACTGAAATATTTAAAACTTAAAATAGATAGTTTTGTTAAAAAAAAATAAGGAGATAATTATAGAAAGATTACAATTACATTCTTAATTTGTAGTGATTACATACATATAATATCAATTATTTTATTATTGAATTATGAATAGTCCAATTTCTAAAAATTATATGGGACTTTTAAGTATCGACCACATAAACTTTTCATAGGTAGTTGGCGTATTTACGTGTAGCAAGGGAGAAAACTTGGAAAACTCAAAAAGCCTCTACACTGACAAATACGCATATAAAACGCAGAAATGCAATATTCGCCTTTTTGTTGTTTAATAATGATTTGGTTAGAAAATGGGAAATTCCATTATGAATGTGTACATAATAATTCTAAAATAATTTTAAATATATAAAGTTTATCTGTTAAAATATACGAAACAATTTCTCTTAGTTTTGATTGTTTAATACTATCCAAAAGACTACATTTTGTGTTAAAATTATTTCAGATTTATATTAACTCTCAATATGCACTTACCTAATTGTGCAACATGTAGAAATAATTTTTAACTTATAAATTTCACGAAATTTCTAATTAAGCACATTATTATTCAAAATAATAATCTTAGATCATTTATGGGATGCTCGAAAGATAATATCACCCCTAGGTAATTTCTTCAGCTTTCTAAATGTTGTTATTATGTGAATTTTTAAATAATAACTTGTTAACCTGTAATAATGAACATACTTTGTTATTACTGCAAATCATTTTATTTGAAATAGAATGATTATTTTTTAGAAGAATCGAGACATATAGTGTTTGACAAAACATTCATAAACTTGATATATTGCTAATTAATTGTGTTTTAATAATGATTCATAATTTTATTCTTATTGTATATAAAGAACAAATAGAATATTCATAACAAAAATGAAAATAATCATTATAAATAGTGAATTCCTATAAAATGATATTTTTTCATTATAAAATTAAGATATTTTTAACATAAACTATTATATAACTAAAAATTTTAAAATAAAGCATTTTTTATATTTGCATGAAATTGTCCACTTGTTTTTATTTCCCTAAGTATGTAGAATAAAAATGATCTAATTATCATAATAGTTTCTATCAAGTGAAAGCAACATGTTGACGAAAAGCGTCATTTACATGTCCTAAAAGGTTTGCTTTATTTGGCGCTCTAGCCCCACTCTTTGTAGACGGATAATAATTCGATGGGAATCTAAAGTAGATTCCAGACCAATATAAATACTCACACCTGAGATAGAATTTGAACCCTTTAAAAATTGAACTGAAGCCGGGAGTACTAATCATTTTGCTTGCTTACATCCTGAAGAATCGAATCTGAAGTTATTTAGCCGAAAACCAACTTTCTAAGAGAGCTTGCGTCCTTAAACAACGCCATAAAGTCTAAGTTCCTCCAATGAGGCTATGTGGTTAGTTGATGGAAAGCTAACTCATATGTTGTCCTTGTTATAAGACTAGTTCAAAATAAATGGTTGCCCTTAAAGTCCTAGATCGGTGGTAACGAAGAATAAATTTAAACGCGGTAATCTACATGTAACCTCAAATGAAAATATAATTTACTTTATTGTAATAATTAATTGTTATTGAGTTTCACCCACTGTTATATTTCCTTGAATGTTCTTTACATATCAATCTTTATATGTAATCGATTTTCATGGTTTTATTTTTTTGTTCTAGTTTCAAGCCTCTCCTATTCATTTGAAAAGCGAAAGCGATTAGTGCCTTTCCTTCTGAGCACGAGGCCAATAGCCAAACCATTTCTGCACAAGTTGAGTTGAACGAGCCCCATTCACAGACGGTCATCTGTGGGTATTCTACGAGGCCTGGATAAGATCGCACGTTTTTCGAGGCCATTTCGCCTACCGCTGCTCCATGGATCTTTGGCTTTGATAAATGACTTCATTTTTGCGAACTCGGAGGTCTCCATTTTTTTCTCTCGCCTTTTCTTACAGACTCGCACTTCCATTATCTTAGAAAATAAAAAAAAATATATGTCGCCATTTTGTTATCTTTGTGCCTGAGTGGAGTTATCTTGGACAGTTTTAGTCAATAAAATATATGAAACGTATTTTCTTAATTTATTTTTTTCAAAAAAGTTAAAAAAAAGTTTTTTTTTTCTTTTTTTTTTTTTAATTTTTTTTTTAAAGCACCATTAGATTTGCGTTTTGATAAGAGTACATTTTTGAATTGTTTTGAGGCTTGTAACATAATTTGTAAAATAAAATTACTACGACACCTAGTTTCTTTAATATGATGAATAATAGGGTTATACAGTTTGCTTCGAGATACACATTTTTTTAGATTATCTGCTTGAATTTTTTTTTTGCCAAAGTTGTAAAAAAAACTTGAACATTCATAATTTTTTTTTATTTTTATGCTCTCGATATAGAATTTTTTTGAGTTTGATTTTGGAACAGGAATTCAAGATATATTCAGAAAACTTCATGATATATTGATGAACATTTAATGTCATTATGAAAAATAACAAGTCATTATTTTATTAATTATTTGAAGTAAACTTTTAAACTAATTTTTGAATTGCCTTATTTGAAAAATATTTTATTTATTTAAATATAAATATGTCTATGTAGTAAAAATAATATTAATCAACTGAAAAGCGTGCAAATTATTCTAAGTGAAAATTTGTTTTTAAATCCATTTAATAAATCATTATTTTATAATAAATGATTTTTCATTTAAGATTGGTAATTTTAAATTTAAATAAAGATCACACGGAAAAGGAATACGATAGTCTATATGTTACTGGCAATGTATAAAATAACAGCAGTTAGTAAAATTCTTAGGCATTTTATAGAGCACTTGTCACGATTAAGCTAAGTATTAATAAGTACTACTAGATACTTTCTTTAGAAATTATATGCATTATTGAAATTAATTTATTTGTTGAAGCATGATATGCTTAGATGACATTTGTAAAAACACTTAACCTATTTTCCAGCGCAGATATTTTACGTTTTTCTCTTTATTTTACTCATTTACTTAGTGAATCCGTGATCAATTTCCACAAGATTAAGCAAATGCAACTGACAAGAGAGAAATTTCATAATCACACACATGACTATCTTCAGTTCTTACAAGCTCATAGGACATAAAATGAATTGTAATTTCATGAATGTTTGTTTTAAAGTTCCTCCATAAGTGCTAAGTTTGCAAAAACGCGTTAAGCGTTTCTTCGTCTCACTTATTACAGCTGTTAAAACATTGCACAATTAATCTAAACTCTAATTAACATCAAAAATAGGAATCCATATAGTAATTTCCTCAGAAGCAATGGAATTTTTTTCTGAATCTTGATTTTATTTTTTTTTAGTTTGTATTTAAAGATTGATTTTCGAATTAAATTTACCTTCGGTAAAAACGTTTTCAGTTTTAAAATAGAGTACACAAAAGTTTTTATTTGAAAAAGTTTATTTGTTTCATTTATACAATTTCTATTACTCTTCTGACTGCTCCAGTGTATTTAAATTTTTTAAAACATCATAATACTGAAAAGACGTTCTAAGCAATACTTCATGTTTGCAGTCAAAAGTAGCTCCATATGGGAGCTTTTTTCATTCCAGTAAGCTTAATTTTTAATAAAATTAAGCACAGTCATTTATATCATAGGTTAGATTTGTTGACTTTCATCCAAGTACTCAGCATATTTTTAATATTTTGATTTGCTCTTTCAGCATTACTATGACATTGTGAATGGCGAGGTTTTCCATGGGCGATTATCAGCACTAATCAGAACTCTTTCATTTGATTGATATAGATAAATTTTCAACCATTGTTAATCTGTAATATAGATGATATCCCAAGCAACCAGAATATATCATAAGGCCTTATGATACTTTTTTAGTTCTATTTGACATTAGAACTTTCAAAATCATAAATTTTTTTAAAGGATGTCGGTATATCATAATAAATTTATATCTTCTATTTAAATGAGACTGGAAGTCAATAAAATCTTCTGACAACGGGAGCCATATTCATAAAAAATGTCATAAGTTTCATCATATTTCTTTGTCGACTTTTTAACTAAGCCTTTCCGTTTTCCCTGGCAAGGCTCACAAAGTTGGATGTACAGTTTTGGAAATTTATTTTTGTATTTGATTAAAAATTCTTTCATCATACAATCATATTTCTATGTCAATTAATTAAATTTATTTTATGAAGTTTGGGAATTAACTCACTGTGAAATACTAAGGCTTTTTTAACAAGATAAAAGAGAACATTTTTTTCTCTTATAAACATCACATCATAACAATTCAGTAACCAATTATTCCTTGGCTAAAAATAAACAGATTTTGCTCATGTTTGGGTCACTTATTAACTTTTGTTAAGTAATTTTGTCTAAGAAAACCGTTTTTTCTGGACCAACTTGAAGCCTAGACAGTTCATTTTAGAATCTTTTACAATTATGTTTAATGTGAGTTCTTTGCCAAATCTAAGCCTTGTTCTTTCATTTTTCTCCAACTTTACAGTATAAAACTATTTATTTGTTCAATAATCTGAAGTAAAGATAAGTGTATTGATATTCCAGTTCAAAGCACAAAATGCAAATAGTGAATTCTGAGCCTGAGCACAACATTGAAAATTGCGTGATACTCAAAACGAATTACAGATGTATTTCAATCGATAATTAACGCGATATTTAGATTCAAGTTCGATATTTCATTCGAAAATGAAACACAGTTGGCTTGTCATTTTATATTCTATAGAATGCCTAGAAAATCTGAAAATATTAATAATTTTCCTCATTACCAGCTAGATTTTAATGAAATATCGGATTTCAAACTTTTCCGATAATAAGGTAGGAAATGTTACTTAATTTAACATAATGTAGGAAATATTACTAAATGTAACATAATGTAGGAAATGTTACTTTTATTCCCAGATCAAGACAGTAGAAACATCTGTGAA
>JAPDSC010110178.1:0-18613 GCA_026290005.1 Latrodectus geometricus | reverse complement strand
ATATATATATATATATATATATATATATATATATATATATATATAATCATGACATTTTCATTCAAATTTAGTCAAAATTAAGTTAAAATTTTTTATCACAATATTTTTAAAAAGTATTGCAATAACGATATCATTGTCATCAGATTTCACAAAGTTAATTGATTGAATTTCTTAAAAATTGTACATCATAAAATGACAGTGAAGATATATTGCAGGCCAAATATTATAAATTAATTGCCCACATTTTGTCATAAAATATGTTAATTGTTCTTATAGAACAGAGTGTTGCCAAGAATATTTTGGGATTTTTTATATGGTGGATAAAAGTTTGGCAGACTGTATGTTGATTTCCGAACTAGAAAAGCCAATATTTTTCTTCAGAAGAAGAACAGGATCAGAATTTTCTCAATTCAATTTTAATGTTCTAATAAAATGGGTTAACAAAAAGAGGGTCTATTTTAAACAGGGATGCAACAACTCTTAACTTCACACACAAACAGCTCTTAATACAGCTTATCAGCTTTGCCACATTATAATAAACATTTTCTATACCTACCATTTAGAAATACAGTAACTTACATACATAAAGTTAATTAAATATTTTAATTAAATTAATGATGTGAGATTTATTCTAAGAACTACAATTAATATTCATAAGTAACTAATAGAATGAAAGTAATGAGATTTATATAAATACAAGGAGTTAGAGAGAGAAAAAATATTTAATTTTAGTATGTGTTTATTTTAAAATAGCTACATTTTTTACTAAATAAATTTTTTTTATCATTATTGCATAATATATACAATATTTACATTTAAGAATTATATATGCAATTTTTTAATAATTTTTATACTTCCGTTTTTTAGATGCAGAATTTATTTCTCGTATGGAATAGAATATTTTTTGTTGAAGTTAAATCATAGACTTACAATAGATATTTCTAATATTATTAGAATCAAAACAAACTTTAATTTTTTATATAATTTATAAAAACTATACTACATATATTAGATATAATAATTTTATTTTAATTAATGAAAGGTATACTGAACTTAAATCGTATGCAAGTTCAAAAGGATCCTAATTTCATTATATTATTTGATAAACATATGAACATAAAAATCAACCTTCAATCTTATCCATCATATGCATTCAGATTTGTTTTAGCCCCTTTATAAGATATAACAAAGACAAGATTAAAAATGAACGCACTCATTATTTTGTCTCAAAAATTGATTTAAAATTAAGATTTAACTTATGCAGAATGTTTTTTTTTTTTTTTTCCATAGATGAAGTTTTAACTAAACTCCATAGATGGCAGCACTACAAAATGAATTTTTATCTCATAAAATAGAAAAGTATATACAATATTTTGTGTTCCTTTTTAAACTGAATTATTTATTGTAAGAATTTCATAAAAAATATTACTGTTTTTTTTAAAAATTCATTTTTTAATATTATGATTGCATCAAAAGCAAAATTTAGAATTACAAAAATGAAGAAAATATATCATTTATTTGAATAAAGCACTTTATAATATGATTGCTACATCATATTATAAAGTGCATTATTATTGCTATAATGAAGTAATTTATAATAATTAGAATTTATTTATCAAAATTTTTGTTAATCATTATCTCTCTTAAAACGGAGAATAATAATAGAATAAAAATTATGAAAAAGATTTATAGATTAATTTATTGAGCTATTACAAATAAAAAACAGTTATTAATTTATTTTACTTTCATTTGGATTTAATAAAAAATTATTATCACAAAACATATTTAATAAATATCACAAAAATTTTTAATGAAATATTTTTCTGAAGAAACTTGAACTTTTCAATGTGAAGTGACCTAGTGCCATCTATTGATGCTAAAGGAAACTAAAATGTTAGCTTAGTTCCTTTTAATATCAATAGATGGCACTGTTTAAATATTTGTATAAAATACAATTTTTTTTTCCGAAAAATATAAATTTAATTCTTCCCGTGCAAATATTTTTTCAAAAGATTTTACATTTATTAGCAAATTTCTAACATCGAGTGCTTATAACTTTAGATAAAAACTAAATCAAATAAAAGGAAGAACTTTATTTAATATTCTCGATTTTTTATCGAAAAAATAAGCGGTAAGGTAATAATGTATAAAAACATTTTATGTATTTATGTGTATATATACATTTTACATAAACTTTCTGAGTGAAATAGGTTTTTTACATTCTACAGGATTTCATGATTACTTTTTATAACAGAAATTTAGGAATTTTTAAATTTATATATGTCTACTTATGTTTGCATTATTCACATTTTACTTAAATCAGAAATTTCATATATCAGTAATTTTATGAAAAATTATTTTAAATGATTATCTATTTTTTTAAATTGCATGCTTTATTCTATAAGTAGTTTATTCATTCAATTATAATAAGTTTTTCTTAATTTGGTTAATTTCATTCAAAATTTTGTTTAGTTATTTTTAGTAAAATAAAAAAAGAATTGTAATTGAATTTATTATTTAACGTATTAATAAATTAGTAGGTTAAATTTTTAAAAACTATGCATTTAGCACACATTTCTCAGCAAAAATTTTAGATTAAATTTTAAGATATAAATATTTTGTCATAAAATTTATTAAGTAATTTTACACAGAATTAATCCTTCAAATTTGAGAAGCTATAACTTCTTATGGTAGGTAACTTGTAACAATTTATAAATTTAAATAATTTAAACACAGTGAATCCCGATGAAAAAACTTGGAAATTGAAAATAAATAAATTATATATGTACATTTATATTTATCATATCAATTTATGTCAGTAACTCAAGAGAATGATATCACCATAACTATGTTCGAATGTATGGAAAATTTTATCAAATAAAGATAAAAAAATAAAGCCTGAATCTTTTTATAATTTCCAGAATACAGTATCACAATAATTTTAATTAATTATATGAATGAAGAGGTTCTATGTTGGTGATAAACTGAATGAAATTTTAAAGAACTGAGAGTAGAAAAAGCAATTTAATATGTACTTTATAAAACAAGAAATCTAAGAGATTAAAATCAATGGCACAATATATACAATCAATCCATACGGCAATGTTTTTGTTTATTATTTATGGATTCCATATTTATTGAAGTGAAACACATGATGGATATGATCTGAGTAAATCGTAGATCTTGTGGGCCAAATGTGGCAAATTTCCAGTTTTCTAACATTATCCATGATTAAAGATAGCATCTTTTTTTTATAAAAATAGCACATTTATTATTATAATTATCACTATGGCTTAATTATGAGACTTTTTATAATGAAAGGTCTCAGGCTTGCAAATTACTGAAAATCAACTGGAGATGAATTTTGTGTTTCTGATTAATTCTACGTGCACGTCATCTGTCTGTTAACAGCAGATTTTTCTTGATTTACTCGTAGGTGACACAAGAAAGGGTTTGGGATTAGCCTGCAGCTGAAAAGTAACTGAAAATTTTTCCCCTAAGGCTATAGGCTGAAAGTGTTAAAAGAATTTGCAAAAGCAATCAGCTGTTAAGCAATTTACTATGTGGTGTCAAAGGACAGCTTTAAGACCATTGTGGAACATGAAGGATTCATCCTTGGTAAACACGACATTATAGAGATAATTAACTGGTTTGGATAATTAATAAACGTTAACCAGTTTCTAGTCTGTTGCAATTATTTGTTTCCAACTAACTCATTGTTCAATATTACTTTGCCTCAGAATAATGAGAAAATAAATTTAAGGAAAAATTATAATAAATTCTACACAAAAAATTACAATCAGTTTTATAACTGATATTAACTCAATGTTTAAATTTAAATATTCAAAACCATTTATTATTTGTAAAAGGACATCTTATTATTATTTAATTATAAGGTCGTAGATTTATTAAAATGTGTATTTGTTTTCCCTATTACATTTCAAGTTAACATTTTTTAAGGCGGTCAATTCCAACACAACATCCTAACTCAAGGAAAATCTCATCCTCACGAATGTTTTTTTTTTCTTTTAAGTTGAAGTTATTCTCATGAATGAAATATTTCATTATAACGGCATTTAAATATATATTTCTATGATTTCCTAAAATTCCTACGAAACCACAATTTTTTTTTCTTCGTGAAGTTTACCAGTATTATAGGTATTAGAGCTAAGCAAATTCACAAGCAGATATTAAACAAACTAAACCCGGAAGTAATCAAAAATATTACAGGTATCAAATCGACTTCACGTGCCAGTATAAAAAGAAGATTCGGATCACACCTTGAACTGGATTCATGTAATTTACTAATAGAATTATGACAGGGACCTCCACCAAGTGGAGAAAAAGGAAACTAAAAAAAAGATATCAAAATAGATTAAAATACTACGAATACAATTTTCGTACACATCCTTTATCATTGAAAAAAAAATGTATCTGACAACTAAATATGAGGCAAGAGAATAATGGAGAAACCGGATGAATGGACCTTCCCCTGGGCTGTTTTTGAGATTAAAGTTTTCACCTCAGTTAAGGCAAGGCTGAGGTCGTTAGTATGGCGGACATCTATTCCATTCTGCTATGGACAGGGATCATTTCCTATTGGTCTTAGTTTAGGTCACATTTCGTTCGCTATATTCGATGATTTTTTAACATTATACCAACTAATAAGCATTTCGTTGCGCATTCGCATTAAAGTCAGATCTAACTATATGAAATTTCAAAAATTCATTTGTTTTTCTAGAATTTCTTTATAATAGAATTCTTGATTACATTCTTTAAAAAAAAATAATTATAATAAAAGCTGACAAATACTGTAGAATGTATATATTTTGTTATTCTACCAAATCCTGCAAGAGCTAAATATATAAAATTGATAATCTTTGAAATGTCTTATTAAGGAAATTTAATATAATATGCTACTTGATTCAAATATTGTAGAAGCTCCCAAAAAACTAGTTAAATATATTTCGTTGAAAATTCTTTTTAAAATACAAAGCGAAATTCTGTTTGTTGTAATGAAATATCATTGTAAAGGAATTTTCATGTAACGTTTTAAATGAATAATTATTATTGAAATTCATATGATATTTTGTAAAACATATTTCGTTACATGGTCAGATCTCTTCACAGTTAAAATTATAAAGTGACAATTCATTCGTTGTATATAACATAGTAAAAACTCATAAATACTAGTAGACATACTAGTATTTGTAAACTTTTTGTTTAATTGTTAGATCTTTGCCAGAACTATAAATATATTCAAAACAATATTAATTTGTTCATTGTATTGAAATTCAATCGTTCTAAGAGAGTTTTAACATAATTTGTTTTTCGAATTAATTATATATGGTTGAAGTTCACAATTCTAGTTAAAACACACACACACACACATATATATATATATATAAATTTTTTTATAGTTATATCCCTACAGAAATAATTATATTTAACAGAAAAGATTTATTTGTTGTGTGGAAATTTCGTTGCAGTGGAAAATTTTTAATCAATTAAATACTGAAGAAAATTGTACAGAATTTTATAAATATCGTTGCACAATCGTATATTATATGAACCAAGTTTATTAAACTACAAAAATTCGTTCTTTATGTTAAAATTTTGTAACGGAATATTTTATATGCATACTCAAAGCTACAGATAAAAAAATGTGTGGAAAATTAATACTTATTTCATAAGTAGAAAAAAATAGATGAAATAAATATTTTTATGCTGTATTATGATTGATTACTGGCCGAACTTCTGAACATACGAAATTTTGTAAAATATTTATAATAAAAAACGAATTTGATGATAGTCAAATGTACCAAATAATATAAAAAAGATAAGGAAATAATAATATTATGTTAGTTTTCATCAAAATTTAAAGGAAGAGTTTACAAACTCTTAACTTACGAAGCTTTTTCCGACAATGAAATAATTATAATTATTTTAGCACTTCTATCCGTATATTGTATTACAATATTCGTCTAATGCTCCAGTTTTGAACATCAGGAATATTAAATAAGAAATACAGAAGGAAACGATACTGTTTACTACGCAATATAAAAAATCAAACAAGCTTTTAAGTGAAATATAAATTTATTACTTGAATTTTGGATGGTTGATGTTTAATAACTTAGTCTTAATATAAAATTTAATACCGTAACGCAGGACTGCGGAAAGCTGTTAATGTGAGAAATGGTGAATTTGTGATCAGAAGGTATCTGGCTTAATACTTGGCCCAGGCAAAGATAAATATACCTTATGAAACATCAGATGTAGCTTACTCATATCTCTAATGTTTTATACGATCGAATGTTTTTGCCATAATATGATGTGGAAGTTCCAAGATGAGAATGCCAGTTCAGATATCAACCTCGTCATTAGACAACGTTTAAAAGTTTTTGACACGTTGAAATAGTGTCATAAGCATATCGTAATATTTTATCTATTTAATAAAGGGCAATATAAGCTGCTATATATAGAGAGAGACAGCCTTCCCCTTTTAAAAATTCACATGGATTCACTTATTGTAGAATTACACTTCTAAGGACAGCTAAGGTTGGCATACATTATTTAATAATTTTAAAGCACTTAAAATACTAATTTGTTTTTTATTTTTTAAATATATCCAGAGAATATAATAATTTTCACTTGAGAAAAATTTTGATACGTAGTATCTTCTAAAATTTATTTTCTTCCTCCTCAAATGACATCTTTGAAAAAATAAATTTTAGAGTCATTTTATTTTTGCATGCCAGACTTAGTAATGATTCCGAACACGTTGACAATAACCGTTACGTAATAACTGTTACTCAAGATGCACATTATACTGTCACGTTCCGGATGTTCACACATCAGTGCCTCTGCCGAAAACAATGATAAATCGTCTTCTACAAGAGTTTAAATAAAATTGCAGACAAGATTTCAGCTCCGATTTCCAAGACAAAAACGAACGATCGAAGGAAAAATTACAATATATCGAGAGAAACAGATTCAAGACAGTAAAGGAAAAAAATGAAAAGCGATTTTCGAATAAAATGACCCGCACAGACAGACTTATTCCATACACGTGATGAATACGAATAACACGCGATGCTTCATTGCTAAATACAGATTGAGAGTTGTCAATCATGATTTCATGTCAACTCTATTGATAAGGAACCGGAATATGTAACAGCATACATAATTTCGACTCAAGGTGTTACTCCCTTTGCTATTTGTTTTGCATCAGTTCATTTACAGCTTCCTAATAGGGGCTAATTTTACGAGGAGGAAAATACAGAAACAATTTTTTCATACTTCAGTAACGGATGATTGGTATTTGTGTTATATTCTCCTTAAATCTTTTCCAAATTAGTGGTAAATTTTTCAATGATTCTCATTCCATTCGAACAAGATGTTTCAATATGGAAACTCTGCTTAAATAAATGACGTTGCGTAGTGGACAGTCTTATAGTTGAAAACTCTTGCAAGCTCCTTTTCTGTGTGCATCCCAGCGTATTTGATGTTTGAAAGGATTGTGTACAAACCATGGACCACATTCACGAGAGATTGCAAGATGGTAATAACAGAAAATTTCCCAGCATCCAACGCGATAGATGTGCATGCAGAAAAGCACATTTGTATTCAATAATAGTGAAGATCGAATCTGGAAAGAACTAAAAAGTTCCAAATTCGATCATAAATTTAATAATATTGCACAATGGATAGCCTAATAGCTGAAAGCTTTTGTAAAGTTCTTTCGATTACTACCACGTGCCTTCAAAAAAGATTTTTTAGAAACAGTGGGCCTTCCACTCTGAAGAGTTTCGTGGCGATTAAATGTTAATAAATGATACCATTTAGTAGATAACTAAACAATCAAATGCTGCTGTAAGGCAATAATTTATCCACTGCTTCCCAAAAGAACTTTTCTTAAATAACGAAATCCATCCCCATTTTACAAGGAACTTGAAAAAGCAGTCTTTTTCTGTGCAGTGTCCGTCCAATATCATACAGCTCTATTAGACATAATGGTAGCATATTGGTTTCCCTTCCTTCAAATATTTAATAAAAACACATTGATTACTGTCGGACATGTATGCCAAAATGTCCTCATTTATTTTCTCGTATTTAACAGATTCTTGTCTGTAGTCCTGTAGTGTTGAGCAAGAGTTGCAAATCTCTTTGTGTCAGTAGGGGGAAAATGCGGTTATCTGTAGAAAAAGCTATGGGTGTTACATATTTCATACTTTTCTAGCTGTAATAAATATAAAAAAAGATGATAAAATGTTATTTATATACTTATTAGGAGATTTCTTTGCATATAATTAATTTCTTCATGTAAGTCTAAGTAGTGGAAAAATAACGTAATAAATAAAACAAAGGCATAAACATAGGTTTCCCATCTGGAAGGGCGATCTGATAGGAATATTTGTGGTGGAAATCATTATAGTTGTTGAAATGCTTGTCCTAGTTGAATTTCTTCGATATAGCTACATGAATTGAATATATCAAATTAACAAGCAGGGAGAAATTTGATGCTTGAACAAAATTTGTTTTTTCCAGACTGTGTTTTGAAATCATGAATCGGAATATCTTTATCCCATTTTCTTTTGATGTCGAAAATTTAATCATGGACATATTAGAATTAAAAAAATTAAAAAAAAAACAAAGTTCAATGCCAAAGTTTATTTTAAATAAAGTTTAATTTCTCGTTTAGTAGTTTAAAAGCAGTCGCGCCAAGGAGTCAAAGTATCACACTTGCTGTCGTTCGAGAATAGAATACTATTGGTTGGTTGGTTGGTTTTAATGGCGCAAGGTCCAAGTAAGGACAAGCTGCGTCAAGAATACTGTTGAAGGACACAATGACTATTGGTACAAATTAGTTTTATTTGGTTCTTGATGTAATTCTTAAATAATGAAGGATAAGAAATTTGACTAAATATTAATGTATTTAATTACTTCTACTATTTACAAACAATTATAAAATAAAAATTTTTTTAATAAAATTTTTCAATTTTTAAATGTAGCCTTTTCTATTTTGCGAAGTTATTTGTTAAATTTCTAAAATAAGAACATCCACAAAACTTTATGAGTTTGCTAAACCTTAAACATGTCCCAATAAAAAATGTCAAATGATTTTCACTAAAGACATTGTATAGAAGTCAAACATTTAACAACTATTTATTCTATCAGCAATAATGTAAAATTATCATAAGAAGCGCAAACTTTAAAAGCCTCCCTTGTCAAATGATTAAGTCAGAGGAATACTTATTAAAACACAAACACAATATCAATGGATGAAAATGAGATTTTACCATTGAATCATACCATAGTTTCATATGATAATCTAATATTATAAATACCATGACAGCAGTAGTGTGATTACATTTTTGAATATTAAATTTAACGCAGTTTATTTTTCATTTTTTTTAAAAATTCGCTTTAATTTGATCATATTGAAAAAGAAAAGCATGGGTACATCACACTGATCATACTTTATATTGAAACTTCATAATTTATTTAGTAATTAAAAATAATCAAATGAATATGTGCTTACCCTGTTTCCAGGAGTAATCAAAGGAATCCCAAAATAATGAACGACAGCCATTATCTTTGCGTTGTGATGCGAGGCTCAGAAATACTCTAAATTTTTTGATGCTCGTCAACTTTCAAGTTACTGAAAGGACGTATCCTAAAAGAAAAAATATATTAATATTTTTCTCTTTTTGTAAAAATAAATTAACTTTTTAAATGATTAAATTATACATGAATTAGAATATGTATATCATATCAGATATTTCTAATGTTCGTGACGTTGTAACTATAAAAAAGCGTTTAATTTTCTAAAAGTGGGATTGGGTTTTTAAAGAATCTTCGTTATATTAAACAGTACGTTCCAATTTAGTTTGTAAGCCCAACTAAATAGTTAGGGATTTGCTATCAGTTTCATTGTTTGGGTGTTTGATCCCCTCTTTTGATAGAACTACAAACATCTAATACTAGGGATCGAATCCTAACTACTAGATGCTTGTGGAACAGATTCGGAACATATTGAAGTTTGTAGATTCAGGTCAAATTAGTGATTAAAAATTGATAGTGAACGAATTTAATATTAAGTTGTTTTAGTTCGTTCTATTGCTTCTTTTTGCTCACAAAATCCAATCCATTTTGGAATTGTCATTAAAAATGGATTCTGTACCACAACATTGCTTATATAAAAATCCAGGTTAGAATTTTTGATAAAAGAAAATAATTGTGTTTACAGACATTTAAATTTAATAATCTTCCATAGACCTTTTGCATAACATATTTTATATCAAAACAATTTTCTCAAAATATAAAATGTTGAAATAATTTTTTAGAAAAATTCCACATTTAAAAGGTAATATATATAGTTCTTTATGTACTAAATAGAATTTTTTCATAAATTTTATTGCTAAACAATCGATGTAAGCAAGTCATGAAAAAACGAAATCAGCTCTTTAAATGACTAAAATCATAATTCACCCATGTAAGAGATTTGAAAATCAGAGAAACGAATAAATAAATCAAATAAATAGATCTTTGGTGAAGAAAATTTCTAAAAAGATCAATTTATCAAAGCATAATTGCTGCAAAAATATTTTTGTTTTTTTTAGCAGAGATACCAGGTAGCTTGAGGAATAAATAACTAAAAATCAGAAAGAATGGTTACAAAATTTGTCTACTATAATAATTTTTTTTTGTTGAATTATCAAGATCACAAATATATATAAATTTAAATATACGCATGGTTAATGCTAGGGCCAGGAATGTATTTCTAAAAAGGCTAAAGGTGTGAAGGAAAGTTTTGATTGTGCAATTAAAATTTGTCTACAAAAAATTACCGAACCAAATTTATTTATATAAAAAAATGGTGTGTGTGACTACGTAAGTTGTGATTTTTAGTTAACGAACTAGTTGTTTCTTTATTTTAAAAGTCAATTTGATATAGAGTGAAATACAAAAGAGAAACTTGTCACCCATCCCAAAGTTAATACTTGCTCTTCCAACTTCAATATAAATTCAGATGAATAATAATGAAAAAAAGATTTGACCTTCAGTGGATAGTAAAAAAGTTACTTATGTATAAATTGTTAAAATATTTTAAAGCAAAAAATATGGTTAAAAACCTTTTTCTGTGTAAATTAATTTATATTAGAAAGTAGTACAAGATGTAACATGATTGGTTCTTATTTATTTATTTTCTTTTATAATAATTTAAATTTCATATGAAATATTGTAAACAAATTAAATTAGAATGAGTAATAAATTATGCAATCATTAATCAGCTAATTTACTAATAATCACAATCTATGCGACTTGACATCATCATTTTTGGTTAGGTAAATAGATTTGGGAAAGAAAGTTTAAATGTTCCTTTTATTATGAATTTTAAATGAATAATGCATGAACTAAAGAGTCCATATAAAATGTTGATTTAAAAAAATTATTTTTATTGGCAACTTTTCTTTGTTGGATGATTTGTTTTAGTTATAAGAAACTAATTTTGATTACAAAAGTAGCATAAATATGCGAGATTGACCGGGTCAATCCTGGTTTTTAGATAAAATTAATGTAAACATTATACGAATAATAATATAACGCATTAATGCAAATAAAATGAACTTTATTGCCTGAGAATCTGAAAAAGGAATGCAACTTTTGAAATTTTCTCTCTCTCTCATAAGATTAAAAAAATATAAATTTATATTCAAATTCTCATTTATCGGAAACAACAAAAACATCCAGATTGTAAATCTAAATTTTTCGGTGGAACTCATTCAATTTTGCACTAGAAATTTGAAGTAATCCATTAGTATTAAAAATTTATAAACTTTCCACAGCTATATAGATATTTGTATTTTATAATTATAAAATTTTCATTGCGATTTAAAAAGAAATCGAAAACAAAAATCTCGTTATGTTGCTTCATTTTATTATCCTTTAATTCTTAGAATTTTCTCTTTTAATTTGAATTTTCTTTTGTATTTTGGCAAACACTCATAATACAATAGGCGGAATACAAATAACTAAATAATAACATAAAACAGTTTCGTTTAAAGTGAAGGGCTAACATTTTTTAATATAATCAAAAATTGATTTAAAAAACTTAAAATAATTTTTAAGAAATTTATGTGTAAATAAACATACTTTTGAAAATAATTTATTATAAGCTTATTACTAGACACTTTTTGCCGCGTTTCAGTGACGTTCTACACAAAATTCTGATTAAATATTTTAGATCAGTGATTCTCAACCTGTGGGGCGCGCCCCCCTAGGGGGGCGCGAACACACTAATGGGGGGGGGGCGCGAGCATATCCAAGAGAAAATGTTATTTAAAAAAAATTGATTAAGTGACTGAAAGGAAAGAACACACGCATACATACAAAACAAAATACATTTCAACATATTTAATAATTAACTTATTAAATTAAAACAAGTTACTAAATTAAAAACAAATTTAATAATTATTAGTGACTTCCTTGGGCCTGTCTTTCAGAGCAAAGTTTTTCGAAGGAGGGTTTAATATTAGAAATAGACACTCTCAGTTCTTTTTCTATATTTGGCTGAGATCTATATTTTGTCTTCGAAGAAGCCACCATAGAAAATCCAGTTACACAAAGGTAAGATGTTGAAAATGGTAGTAGAATGAGAAATGCCCTTGTTTTTAGTGCAGAAAACTCATCATCCACTCCTGCCCAAAATTCAAAGAGTGATTTATTACTAAATTGTCTTTTGGTTTCGCCGCTTGCCGTGAAGTCTATGAAGGTTTCTTTCTCTTCGATTGAGAGTCCTTCGGGAGTATTTTGAAATGGATCCCTCCCCTACTTGTAACTTGATATCAGTTTGTCGTCAGCAAGAAAGTACTTTTTAAAATTCTGTTTTAGCATTGCTAAATGATTTTCAATGGTTACTTTTACATGTTGTTCTTCAGCCTTGTAAGTTATAATACAATCATTCAAATTTGCAAACATTGCTTTAAATTTCTGCTCCACTATTCCAATTTCCTACAAAAAGCATTAACTTTATCACTCGTATCCAATATATGTGTATTTGCTTCTTGCAGTTGAAGATTCAAGTTATTTAATTTCTCGAATATGTCGACCATGTAGCTCAATTTCAACACAAATTAACTATCGCGAAAATTCTCAGCTTCCGGTCTGTTTTCCTCTTCTAGGAAAACGGCGATTTCTTCTCTTAATTCCTAAACACGTTGCAAAAATTTCCCTCGTGATAACCATCTTGCCTCTCAATAAAATAGTAACGCTGAATGTACTGCACCCATGTCTTTACAAAGTGCGGAAAAGATTCTTGATTTCAGGGGTCTCATTTTTATATAATTTACTACGTTACAGCCGTAGTTAACACAATATTCAAACCAGGACTCATTTCTTTGGAAGCCAAAGCTTCTCTATGGATCATGCAATGTGTCCAGACGCACTGTGGCGATTTTTGTTTCACAAGTGCTTGAATACTATTGAATCTTCCTGACATAGAACGAGAACTACCCGTGCATATTCCGATGCAATTTTTCCATTCCATGTTTGCCACGTTCATAAAATCATTTAAGATAGCAAATAAAGTGAGTGCTGTTGCTTTGAGTTCTATTGGTTTGCAGAAAAGTAATTCTTCTACTACTGACAAATCATCACAAAATCTACAGAGGCAATGAAATGAGCATCTTTATTACTATCTGTTGCCTCATCGAGTTGTATTTAAAATAATTTGTAACTCAACTTCGATAAAAGCTGACACTCTACATCTTCAGCTATATCAGCAATTTGACGGGCAACAGTATCATTTGAAAGAGGTATAGAGTGCATTTGTTTTGCAAAATTATCTCCAAACATAATTTCTACAATATCAATCGCGGCTGGCAAAATAAGCTCTTCACCAATGGTGTGAGGCTTTTTACATCTGGCTATTTTATATGAAACTTTGTAAGAGGCAATTAAAGCTTTTTCATTCACAAAGTTTTTTTAAACAATGATTTTTGCTTTTCATATGATTTTAATTTTAATTCGAAGAATTCTCTGGGTTTGTTCTCGTACTCACTATGAAGCGTTTCCAAATGTCGTTTAAGTTTATTAAGTTTCATGCTGTCTGCCGCCAACATTTTTGAGCAAATGATACACAGGGGCCTTTCTTCTTCATTTACTTCTGTACTAGTGAACCCAAAATTTAAGTATTCTTGAGAATATTTTCTTGATTTTATTTTCGGAACCACGCTCATCTGTGTACTTCTTGATGCTTGTCTATCGTCTAATGCTCGCTTACGCCCGCTTAAAAATTTATCCATGATTCTGCATAAGTCTTCTGCGTAAATATTTAATACGGTGAATTGCAATTACACAAAAATATATATAATATGTATACAGATTCAGAATAGATTCAATAGCAATAGAAGGATCGACTCGAATGAGATTGTCTGGAATTGAAATTGGCGTCATAGAACTTTCTCTTTCTTCCTATGAGAAAACATTTGTTCACATCTGCGCACGCTCCTAGCTTAATTTTTTGCTGACCAGACAAATCGAAACTTCTCGCGAAACCGTGAGAATGCCCGACATGGCGGGACGCAAGAGCAATAAAAAAGCATAGGATTCTTCTTTTTTCAATGCTGAGGATCGGTGTTGCAAAATGTCAATAAATTTCGGTATTCTTGGTAATTTGTAAAGTTTAAAATTAAGGTTGTAGTGTAGGTTTAGCGCCAAAATACTCAAAATACATTATTATTGTATATTTTTTATTGTATGCGGTGGGGAGGGGGGCGCGATGAAAATTATGATTGAAAATTGGGCCGTGAATACTAAAAGGTTGAGAAACACTGTTTTAGATGTATTTTTTGCATAATTTATTCACTTATTTTTTGCATATTTTTTGAAAGTTCGATAACAATTTAAAACTTTTAAAGTCTGTTCACTTTTCATTGTAGTAAACGAAAATAAAAAAAAGTTATTATGTACTTATGGCTTATGTGATTATGGTTTTTATAATTATTCAGAAAAATTATTTTAATGAACAGAGTGCTCGTGTCTAGCCTTCAAATCATTGCGATTATCAATTGCTGAGTTTGGCCGATTGTAGGAATTGCCTGATAATTGGTAAATACTGAGTATTTTACTGTTTTCAACATATTAGGTTGGGGAAAAAGAAATCCATTATTTTTACGTGAACTTTATGTAACTTCTTTTGGATTCACTTTGTAAAAAGGTTTAAAACAGCTTTAATGTAGATTTTTAGGTCTTGCGCGTTACGACTGCTGACATGCGGTTAACTTCGATCATTTTTGATATTTTATAGACATTTTCGACGATGCTGTATCCACATGCGAGGTGCATCTCTAACATCAAAAATACCCGAACGGAATCAACGAAACAAAAATTGTACGTAACTGGTTGTTACAGTCTTATATAGGACGATAAACACCTTTCACAATTTTAGCCACCCGGCTATCTTTTTCGCCGTTACAAGAGAAAAACGAAAATGCATCGAATTTTCTGTTTGTTGTCTTCCATTTTTAAAACCTTGTACTCGTAAGTGAATTAATCAAACAAAAAACCGCAAGAGGATATTTTAGTGTCAAATGTCACCTTTCCAGCGAGCATAAATCTGAAATTGTTTGATAGATACCTCACGAGATAGCGATCACTACAGACGTCAACCGAAAAAATAATGGATTACTTTTTCCCCAAACTAATATTTCTTTGTGCATTTTCCATTACACAAATAATATTAGTGAAAGTAATCTAATAGAAGAAATAGAATATTTCATGTTGAAAAACCATATAACAAGTTCGCCCATCGCCACTTCTGTGGCGGCTGGGACCATTGTTATTTTTGCCCCCTTTACCATTGCTCTGCAGTTTTCCCAATTCAGATTATTTTTTAAAAATTAATATTTTCCGCTGCGTGCATAATTTATGCAAGTGAGAGTATAAAACTCATTTACACTGACTGAAAGATAAAAAAATATATTTCCATAGCTACTTTCCTATTGAACAAGAATTTAAAATTGAATTCATTGAGAATACTAAGAATATTGCAAATTTTCTTATTTTTCTCATTATTTTAAAATATTAAAATTGCCTTCTTTGTGTTTCTTGATACATAATTTATCTAGAATACTATATATTTAACGTTTTTTACAGTTGTCCTAAATTCAGATTTTCAGAAATATTTATTCCTCTTCTTTTATTGCAGATGATTCTATGACGAAGCTAAAAGCGTTTTAAATTATGTAAATGACATAGAAGTACACCAGAAAATAATTGAGATACAGTTCTAATTTATATGATTGAAAAAAATTTTCAACTCGTATTTCTGTCTTACTAACTATTCATGGTGGACAAGTAATTAAAGAGGAAGTTTTTCGTATTTGAATTGCGTTACAGTGACAGTGATAATTTGATCTAGGACAATTTTTAACTTCCACATAGCCCTAAAGCATGGACTATTACGTAACTGCAGACAAAGCAGATTTTGAACTATGATCTAGTGACAAAATGATCACTTGTATATGAGCTGACGTTTCCTTTTAACTTCAATATTACACAGTAAAATTAATACAGACACTTGTGTGGAATTTCAAATATATATTTGTCTGCTTTTAAAAATTCTGGCTTTTAAAATCCCGTTCCTTTAAGGGAAAGCATTTTAACGCATTCTATATTCAAATGACTTCAAACTAAAAAATATTTTTTGTCACAAAATATAATGACAGAAAAGATTTTTTTATTTATTTTTCTGGCACAATACTTTCGAATGGGAAGTAAAACAATATCAGTATTTGTTTCTCCAAATCTATTGACAGCCGATACATCATAGTGTCGATGCGTCGAACCATATCGATGAAATTTCGTTTTGATAAGAAGATGAATATAAAAAAAATCGATTTCCGCCGTTACTTTTGTCAAACTGCGTGGCAGCTGCCACATTACAATGGAATATGAAAATAAATGTTACATATCTTCCGCGTTGGGGAATAAAGCCAATAAATTAAATAAAAAAAAGGGCAGATGACCGTTGCAATATTTAATATATTTTTTTTTTAGTATTCTGACCGAAGAATAAAAAGTGAAATAATTCGTGACGCATAAAAAAGAGCTTTTCGAAAGTGGATCCCGGAAACGATTACGATGATAGTAATCTGACAATTCGATGATAACTTGTTAGCCGAGGCAAATAGCTGCCAATGGTTTTAAGCTGTTAAATGAGGTACTTTGTTTCAGCATTTGTGTGTGTGTGTTACATGCTCCTTTTAACAAAGGCAATGATTGCTTTTTATTTTATACAAGAAGTGATCTTACTATCGAATCAAATGCCGTTTGAATGCTTTAATAATTTCATAAATTAATAAATATAGGACGCTTTATACTTAAATTAATTATTTAATTTCTTACACTAAAGTTCCAATATAAATGAATAAAACAAGAATTAAACGTTATTCTTTATTTTTTAAAAAATAATGTCGAATCTTATTCGCAAGCGATTATAAATAAACAATAACTACATTGGGCAACAATTAGTGGAAGAATTAATAAATGATGTATTTCTTTGAGAAGAATTACCTGTCATGAAGCATTTAAATGAATGAAATTATTTTTTATATTTAGAAATTGCTCATATGCTCAGAAGTGTATTGACTCAAAAATAAATTACTGTTCTTTACTTTAATATTGTGACTTACTTTCAAAAACAAACTTTATATAAATGCACATGAAACCTTATATTTTTAATAACTACTTTGCAAATGCAAATTCTGATTTGCAACCCAGCTTCTTATCTTATTGGCAAGGAGGTTTTCATTTTGCTAACAACAACCCATTATAAGCATCTGAAATTTCCCCCTCAAGTCCAGCAAATTGCTACATGGTGTCAAGGAGGTATTTCTGGAAGGTGTCTAAGGAGGTTTTTGCCCAGCTAACATCGTCAGACGAAAGAACTGAGTCAGTCTCCCAGCTTTTGGTGCTCCAATTTTTATTGATCACAGAAACTGCACTTTTATTTTCACATTCATGACAAGGTAATCACCCAGGTGGTTTCTAATCCTTCCAGTGCAGCAGAGAATAGTAGAAGAACAGACTGTTATTTCTACTATTCTCAGTTGCCATTGGAAGCCTAAGACATACAAAAATAGAGTAAGGGTTTTCTCTACATATTCTTAGTGCATTACATGTCAAGTTAAGCCTGACCATATCCTCTACTACTTTATTCTAACTAGAGCGAATCTCTATGAGGATCTGTTCTTCGTACTTGATACGCCCAGAGTTGCTATTCATGTATTTGATTTATACTAATGAGGACTCATTTGTTGATACTAATGAGGACTGGCGACAACATTAGAAGTTTCAAACAACAAGTTGACTAGTAACATACTGATGAGTCCAACAGTTTGTACTGCCTATTTTTTTATTAAAAAATATAAAAAAATGAATTAGCCTTCGTAAATGCTTTAAGACAAAATTTACAGATACACCACAGTCTTGTGGTGAATCGCTTTCTTTGGAGAGTCAGTCTAGTTCTAGTGTCTACAGAAGAAATAGAAATTGTGATTCTGCTTCCTGTATGACGCTTATCGGAGAGAGTGTTTGAAGTTTACTTAAT
>JAPDSC010110176.1:70567-90192 GCA_026290005.1 Latrodectus geometricus | reverse complement strand
TGTGACACCCAATTCTCTTCACTTAACCCAATACGTCGTGCCTGCCGTTCAAATAAAACTAAATAAAAATTTATATCTCAATCTTTCACTTTATATTCGTGCATTAACTTTCGAAAATCTATGTGTACGTTTTTACTTTCATCGTTGTTACTTAAATCCGAAATATTTGCATTTTGGACTTTATTTTCGATACGTAAACGTTCAAGTTCATACTCACGGTCAGCCAACGTTTTGGCGTCTTCAATATATAATCCTACTTAATAAACTTTTACTAAACTCTTCCATCATACGTCTCTGATTCCGTTATAATACGTTTCAAATCAATTATTTTAGCATTTTCAGGTACTGAGAGCCCTAGTTCTGTTGCTAATTCTATTAAATCTACTTTTTTAGCCTTCCCCCAAAAAGCCATACTTTACTAATTAAAATACTTAATTACTTGACATATAAAATACTTTATCAATGACGAAATTATTACTTCTGCTTTGCCTAAACCGAAACTAATTGTTTCTTTAAAAACAAAATTACTTTTTGCAAACGAAATTAAGAAAATACTTTATACTTATATACATAATTCTTAAATCTCGTTCACTACTTTAGAATACGTTACTAAATACGTTAATACACATTTCAAAACGAAACAATTAAAATTCGGCTTCCTGAATTCCGAAGCATCGCGAGTTATCCCTGTTCTGATTTATTAAGGTTTATTCCGTTATAGTTTGTCGGATGACGTGTAGCGCTTAGGTGGGGAAGGAAGGAGTACTTAATAAATATTTACAAATTTATTTACATGTAGAATTATTTACAGACATCTAGCTCTTTCATTGCGAGCTCCTTCATAAACACTCTCTCTCTTTTCAACTACATATACATCTCTTTACATGACATGTTAACTACTGCCATCTAGTGGCCACTTATTTTTTTTTTTAAATATTACAGCTTAATGTTAACAATATATATAAACTGGATAAAGGCAGTCGTGGCAGCAAAAATTTCTACATAGTGTTAATTATATTCATTTTGCTGTTATTAAACAGTTACTTTATTCATCAGAATTGTTCATTCATCAAGTGACGTAATCTAATTCTGGATTGAAATATAAATCTTTACCATATGATTATAGTCCTTCAATCATTCAGAACTTGGAAAATAAAAATATTAACTAGTTGTACCAAAATTTGTTTTATTTCTCAACTAAAAGTTACTGTTTATGTGGCATTACTTTTTGGAAAAAAAAGGTAAAATGTAAGCACTTATTTTTTAACATTATTTTTTTAGGCAAGCAAAAAATATGTAAGTTGAAAATCTTTTGAACAACAAGCATGGACTAATTTAAAACTAATTGAAGCTAAAATGTAAATGTAAATATGATCTTGAAGATAAAATTGTTCAATCTTTAAAAATTATTTTAAATAATATTTTTAAGCTTGGTCTTGAAATATTTGTGAAAATGAAGTGCCAAATAAAATTTTAAATGTAATTAAATTTTAAATATTCATTTCATTATTATAGCATGTTATGAATTGGAATTGATAAATTTAAATTGAAAAAAATCAATTTACAATTTATTTAACCACTGAGTTTAGATAGAAAATTTAAAAGGAAGGAAATATTTTGTAAGAAACCCTCAATGAAATAAAATTAAAAAATTTCTATTGAAAAAAATATATAAATTTAAATTAAAAAAAAAAAAAACAATTTAGTTTTCCTCCACCAATCTCTGATTGAAGACAAAAAATTTAAAGAAGAAAAAAATTCGTCTAAAACTCTTAATATAATAAAAGTCTACAGAAAGATTTGTACACTTTATTTAGTTTAAAAAAAATAATTCTCGTACAGATGTCACAAAACTATTGAAATTGTATCTGAATCATTTGTTATCAAAAGGATTTTATCGTTGAGAAGTTTTTCCAAAAGAAACACATTTATAACTTTCTTTAGCACATATATAACAATACGATATGTTTGTAATAATGTTCCTTCAAACTCATTCAATTTCAAAAAACCCTGTTTGATACTTTAAAGGTTTTATTTTCAGAAGGCTGCTCTAATGCAAACTGATCTCTCTGAAGCAGTGATTCTAAAATACACAGAATCGGAAAACAATCGCAGGCAGAAAAGCCCCTCGTGATTTATGGGTAAAATAAGACTTGTAAGGATTGAGAAGAGTATTAAGAATTGTTTCTGCTCCAAAGTATTTAGTTTTGGGGATTTGGAGATTGTTTGCTACATGTCGTATTTAGAATAATGAAATAACTCGTTAATGTTATTGTCAAGGAAAATTAATCAATTGGTACTTATTCCAAATAATGAATGATTAAATTTTTCTTTCAGATATTGAGAAAACGTATATAGTCACATAATTTTACTTGATATCTCTTTGTATTTCTACTTTTATTATCATTACGTAACATACACACTCCGGAACACATGACACTTCCGGAACTAAAGATGATTTCTGATAACGAGAATTGGCTGACGTATTGAAAAAAAAAATTAAAAAGAATTGCTGATTTTTTTTTCTAATTTTTGACGAATTTTTATAAGTGTTATTAAAATTAAGGATTTGAACCGAATCCGAACCAATACAATGTAATAATAAGATTAATACGTACTACACTTAGCAAAATATTCTATGCACGCTTTCATGTATTGTTAAAAATATTTATGCAATATTGTTTCAGTATCTACTATGCGTATTTTATAATTTGTCAACTAATTTTTATTAAACGTTCCTATTATTGTAATAAACATGTATATATATATACATATACACAAAATGGGATTCGTAATGATTTTCGTTTCCTTTCCTTTTTATACTATATACAGGGCCGATCCTGGCGACAGGCGAAAATTGTGTGAAATCTCTCCCCCCCCCTCCGTCGTTAAATTTGGGACATGAGACCGCACAGAGTGGCCGCCTACCCAGGATCGGCCCTGTCTATATAATTATATATACGCGTTCCTGTAAAAAAAAAAACATAGCACAACACCACTGTGTGTATATATATATATATATATATATATATATATTTATGCGCAGTTGCATTAATTAAAGAAAAAAGCGTTTATAATAAAATTGCGCTATTACTGTATTTTCTCGCAGCGTTCGAGTGTTAGCGTTAGGTACACAGAAACGTACTAGTAAAAGGTTGCCAAAAATGGCATGATTACAAAGTGCGCCAAGGAAGGTTCTCCGTAGCCAATGATGTGCATTACAAATACGAAACAATGTTAAAGCTACTGAATTATGTAAAAACTATAAATATACAGTTAAAATGAAGTGCTATTATTCTTTATAAATTAATTTATTGCTATCTTCTCCAATGAATATTGATAATCTAATAGCAGAATTCATATAATTCGTTTTGCTCTCATTTTTGCCAGATTGCGCCAATTGTAAAGATGGCGTAATAATCAAAATATGTTTTCTGGAAAAATTGCTTTGGTGAAAAGTAATTATTATTTTTAAACTTCAACTTTTAATTGCCTGAGCGAGTGTGATTTTGAAATTAACAAATTTTTCCTCAATAAAATAAATATTAGTAAATCAATTTCAATTTTATGTAGATAAAGCCGCATAAATTTGACTAATAAAACATTTTTAAATTTAGATATAAAAGAAAACTTAAATATTTTTTGAGGTTTAATGAGCTAAATAGGATTATTTTCTTCTATTTTTATTTGATTTAGTTTAAAAAAATAGTGGAAAAAATTTTTGTCCCAAGAAAAATTAATTAAATCTTTCTTTTTTTTAAATTTGTCTATTATTTGTTTGAATTTAATTTTATTGAAGACCATTTCTGGAAAGGATTCTCACTTTATTGGCACTGGGAGAAGAAAAAAAAATCTTAGGTTATAATAGTAATAGAAATTTTTATCTCATTCCAAAAGAAAGCAATGTCGATAAAAATAACGTAAGAAACACAATTCAAACTATTATACATGTGACGTAAACGCCAGAAGACCTGGTAGCAGCAGTCAGAACGATAAGAAATTCACTGAAACTTGAGACTTGTGTCCAGCAGAACGGAATGATTTGAAATAAATATATGAAGTGTGAGCTAGCCAGATTTTCCATCAGTCGCTTTCGCTTAGTCATTTGCAGCTGGTGTTTATAGTTTCTGAATGAATAGATTTACTTACAAATTCTTTTGTGTTTTGAAAACGAAAGCAATATTCAAAGTGAGACACAATAGAACCATACCTTTTTTAAAATTGCCGGCTTTAATTTCATTTATTTTTCAATTGCCAAAATAAACGCTTGTTTAAATTAAAAAAGTAGAAGCTGATTTTATTCTTTGTAGCTTTTAATGAAATCTGTGTGTAAAAAAGTCAACATTATAGAACAATGGGGGGGGGGCTTCTTATAGGAAGTTGTATGAAAGATTTCGAAATCCTTGGAAGAATGATTATTCATTTGAAAATATTTGAATTGCAAAAAAGTTAATTGAATTTTCATAGAATTGCTCAGGGAATATTTTTCTCAAAAACAAATTATTATTTTCGCTTACGCACAACGTTTATATTTTATTACTCTTCTGTCAAATATGCACATTTTTTTCCATATTTTATAAGAGAACTTACATTGTGAATTTATTTTTAGCTTTTAGTTAAAATTAATATCCAAATTTATATATATCAATGTGTATAAATATCGAATTATTTTATTAATAAAATAATTTAAATAAACAAATGCACTTAATTAATTATCAGAAGTTTTAATATTGAATGCTCACACACACACTCACAGTAGATGTTTTCTGAAATAAGAAACAGAATAACTGAAAATCTATTTTAAGATAAAATTATTTCTGCCCAGTTGATACAAATGGCAATTCATGATTATAGTTTTGTTGTTTTAACTAAACTTGAAAAATAATGTTTAGTGTGAATTAAGCTATGTTAAAAATTGATTTTCTTGATTATTTTGTTTACAATATATCTGATAAAACAAGAAAAATAGTGAAATTATTTATTCGAATTTCCAAGATTATGTATAAATGTAATTATTTTTATTTATAAATGTTATTTCATATTATTTAAAAAAATATTTAATCACTTTGAGCATTTTTTATAAATTAGAAAGTGGAAAAAAGTACAGCATTCATATAAAAAATGTTACAGAAAAAAAGCATAATTTTGTTTTTATTAATTAGTACATTTGGATCATCATCAATCTGAGCTTAATTGTCCCTTTAAATTAGTAAATCATATAAAAATAGGCATTTTATCTTATATTCAGGATGATGTTAAAATATCTTACATTCAGGAAGATGCTTTAAGTGCTTAAAGTGATTTAGAAGAATTCAGAAAAATATTCTTCTAAATCAATTTAAGCACATTTTATGAGTAAGAATGTAGGAAAAAGTACAGCATTCATATGGAAAATACTACAGAAAAAAGACGGCATAATTTTGTTTATATTAATCAGTACGCTTTGATCGTCAACTTAAATTTATTTGTCCCTTAAAATGAGTGAATCCAATGAAAGTATCCAGGTTATCTTATATTCAGGAAAACTGTGAAATCACAAATAAGTGATTAACTGATTTTTATTATATTATGGATGACAACAAGAAAAACAAAGATTGTAGATGTAAGGTGTGTTAGAAATTCATTACTAAGCAATTTGTAATCCTATCCAGCCGAATAAAACCCCTTTATTTGACAATATAATATTTATCGCCATTTATTTTCAATATTAAAATGAAATATTTACACTGATTATTTAGTCCTTTGTTAAATTTGACGCAAAAAAATAAAAATACCGAAAAATGCTTGATAAAATAAGTATTTACTTTTTCGTTTGCTTATAGTTTGATAAAAAAAAAAACATTAATTTTCAAATTTTTTTTAATTAGTAAATTAAAATTATTTCTCATAAATTAAAATATTAAGAATAATTTTCCTATAATTGTTGACATTATATAGTATGATACGCTACACGTTACTATATAAAAAAGCAACATCAATTTATTTTAATTTATTCTCGCAGTTCTTGTAAAGCTTTGTTATTTTGTCTTTAGTGCTTACGAAAAGGATTAAAATTATTGGCAACAGAGAATTTAAGTTTATTTCCTTCAAGTATCAAATAAATGATAAATAAGCATTGTTTATTTTGTATTGTCAATAATATCAGCATAAACATATCTTTAATGTTACGATGGCTGATTGTGCATTTTGAATGTGATAGAGTTGTCTTTGTAGTAAAATGAGTCAAAGCCATTTATAGAACATTAGTGATATTAATTAATGAATTTTATCTAAAATGTATGAGTACTTAAATTAATTTACCATCTTTTTTTCATTTTTTAATAAAAATCCAAATAATTAAGTTTTTTTTTTTTTTTTTTTTTTTTTTTTTTTTTTTTTTTTTTTTTTTTACATCCTAGAAAATGTACGAAGAATAGGAATCAACCTAGTTTAACGGATCAAATTTTATCAAATTATTAGTCTACATACAGAACAAAGTTGCCAAAAAAAAAAAGGATTTTAAAAAGAATCCATTAATAACAATAATTTGATAACAATTTAATAACAATGAGGATGAAAACTGTTAATACTCTCAAAATTTGTCAATCAAATGTTCCACATGAACAAAATGTAACTGAAAATAATGAAACCAAGTTTACATGGGATATAATAATGTAAGTTTAAAAACACACACACACACATTTAGGAGAAAATCAAAACAAAATACCTCAAAACATATTTCTGTTTTGAGAATTGCAACATTTGCTAAAATTTTTCTTAAACTTACATGGAAGAAAAATTGAGGTGAAGATTCTCAAGTACTTAAAAATTGATGTTTGTGAATAAATTTTTGATTTTTCCAACTGCTTTAATTATTATTTATATTTCTTAATTTTTTATCTTTATGAATATTATTAATTTTACTTTATGCTTTAATTACGATTCACTGAATTTATAATATTTCCTTTTGTTCAAAAAATTGCTTAAATAGCATAGCAACATTAATAATTATTTTTAAGATATAAGATACATTTTGCAGATACGTTTTAAGTATTATATTTTTATAAATTGATTTATTAACTGAAAATACACTAAATATTTTAGAAGACTTATCATTTTGTATCTTTTAAAAACGTAGGGAAGGTATTTTAATCGCTGTCCATTTTTCTTTACACACGAAATATGCATATAATAATTTTAAAATGATATTTCTTGAATTTTAAACTTTCTAGAAGAACTAGTAAGTTCATCTTGACATTTCTATAAGCAGTTCGCGTTTCTTTCAATCTCATAATATGTCCTCAAGATATTCATTGAACTCTAGTCTCAATGTTATTTTATGCTGAATTAATGTTACTTTTTGAATAGAATTTTATTCAAATTATATTTCATGAAAGGGCAAAGAATGAAACTGTACTCAGAGTATTTTTTATTAATTTTATCCAAAAATGTTTTATTAACTATTTTATGAGAAAAATGTTTTTGAAAGATGTGGTATTAATTTAATAATTTTACAGGTAGTTGAGCAACAAAGCCTACAGGAAACTACTTTTTTGTTAACTTTGTTAACCTTAAAGTAATTTTAATATTTTATTAACAGTATTGGTATTAAGAATGCCATTGAGAATAATGGCATAAATCTCCATAGCGAGAATTATTAACGAGCTTTTTCATGCACTTTTCTATATGAACGATGGCTTGATTTAAATATTAACAAGATCTTAAACCAAGCCATTATTCACTTATAAAAAAATTAAATAAATTCTGTAATAGGAATAAATAAATTTTTTTTATTTTTGTTCAGTATTAATAGTAGTATGACTATAACATTAAAATGATATTGTTGTAATATCAGTTACATGATAAGGCAGCTGTGTGTAAGTTACTTGGAACAAAAGGTAGAAACGCTATATTTTAATTTACATTTTTTATTATGTTTTATTTATATTTTCTGTTTAAGTATATTTCATTATAAATTAATATTGTTCCAAATTTATAAATAATAACTGCATTTATCTTAAAATATCTCAGAGAGATCGGAAATGCTCACATTTTGGGCAAAAATTGCGGTATTTAGACGTGTTGTACGTTAAAAGCGGGTTTTCTAATGATTTGGTGACTTGGCGAAGTTTTGGCGAGAAAACTGGGTGACTTGGCTAGAAATAGATACTTTTGAAAACATTCATCACCTAAGACATTCCTAAGACAAGCATCACCTAAGACAAACATTCATCACTCTGGGACCAATATTTAGCGAGGTTGCCTATAAGCGTCCAGAACCTTGGCGAAACTGGTAGATTTCTCCACCAAGTCAGTTATAAATACCGCAGTCCGACATAGAAGTGAGGCATACTAGCATCAAAAACATTATTAAAAGGAGAAATAAAATCAGAAAAGATTTCCAAAGAACTCTTAATCCTCAACTTAAAAGACAGATGAATGAACTTAATAGGGAAATCAAGAAATAATGCCTTGAACATAAACAAACAACCTGGGAAGATAAAATCTCTTCTTTAAATAATCAAGATAACTCCTTATGGAATATGACTAAAATTATGAAGAAAGACCGCAACACTAATAAAGCTATACTTACTCAGCATGGATTTATCTTCTCAGATCAAGAAAAACCTGAAGTATTTGCTAATGTTATGGAAAATCAGTTCCAGAAAAATACATTCCCAAGTGATCCAAACTTTACTGCTCAAATTATTCAACAAAATGAAGAACATTTTGCGAACGCGGAAACTATCCCTATTGAAAATACCAGTCTTGTTGAAATTACAAATATCATAGCTAAACTGAAAAACAGAAAAGCTCCAGGTCATGACAAAATTTCTAATACTATGATCAAAAAACTGCCTATGAAATATTTAGTTCACCTAACGAAACTCTTCAATTCTTGCCTTAATCAAAATTACTTCCCAGACTTATGGAAAGAAGCACAAATTGTACTCTTTCCTAAACCGAAAAAAGATCCAACAAACCCGGAAAATCATCGCCCGATCAGTCTTTTATCCACCCTTTCAAAAATTTTCGAAAGAATCCTGTATAATAGATTCAAACAATACTTATCACTTATTCCAATTGAACAATTCGGCTTTAGACAAGAACTCTCTACAACCAAGCAGTTAATCAGACTCTTTGAATTTATTGGCAAGGGATTCAGACTTATAGAACAATCAGCATTTCTTATGCTTGATGTGGCAAAAGCTTTTGACAGAGTATGGCATCAAGGCCTCATATACAAGTTACATCAAATTGGAATACCAAACAACCTCACTCAAATTATCAACAACTACCTCAGTAATAGGAAATTCCACATCAAGCATAATAATTGCATCTCAACCACCAGGAGTATTCTAGCTGGCGTCCCACAGGGCAGTATCCTCGGTCCTATGCTATATCTGTTTTGTACATATGACTTTCCGATTAATGATGACATTCATAGCATAACTGCCTTCTACGCAGATGACACTGGTATAGTAGTAAGATAAAAAAATACGAATATTGCCATTCAGAAACTTCAAAATAAAATTAGTGACATTGAAGAGTGGTGCACAAAATGGAAAGTTGCCATAAATGCGTCAAAATCAAAATTACTTATAATCAAAAGTAAAAGTCGTAAACATCCCAATACCAATAAACTTCATATTTTTGGGCAAGATATTGAAACGGTCAAAAAAGCAAACTACTTAGGAATAAATATCAACAGCCAATTTACTTGGACGCATCACATCAAAACAAAAATTTCTGCGGTATGGTACACCTACCATAGACTACGAACCTTACTTGGAAGATTCTCCAAACTGACATTAAAAATGAAACGTCTACTTTATATCTCAGTTATCAGGCCGATTGTCACTTACGCATCTCCTGCTTGGTGTTCGTACTCTCAAGTTGATGCAAAAATTTTAAACACTATGCAAAATAAAATGCTCAGATACATTGTAAATGCTCCTTACTATATCAGGAATAGAAATATCAGAAATGATCTTAAACTTGACAACCTCACTGAGCATATTTCAAAACTAAATACAAACTTCTTTAAGCAAGCGATCAAGTGCAGAGCAGGGAATATTAGTTCTCTTCGAAGCAGAAAATCTACCAGGGGATAATCAAGTCAGACCAATTGCTGCAATCTTAACATCTGATGCAATTCTTTCCAAGGCTTTTGCCTAAATTTTAAACACCAATTCTCCTTATAACATCAAGTCTCCTAATTTCGATTTTATTATCTCAGATGAATGTGTAGATGCCCTTGGGCAGGCACACAGCAACTAAAAACTAAAAAGAAAAAAAAAGAAGAAGTGAGGCAGTTTTGTGAAGACAATCAGTGAGTGAAGACGATTAGTCGTGACTGCTGGTCTAGAGAAGCTGTTCTCTGTCTGAGGTATTTGTGACCTGTGATTGGAAGCTGTTTCTTTGTGTATCTGAAGAATTGTAGCTGTATAATTATGATTGCTTCAGCTGGAATTTCTTTATCTAGAAAACGTTTTACGCATAAAAGTCTTGTGTTCATTAAGTGGTTGTTTTATTCAACTCTCAAACGACACGAAACTCGATGCGCGGTACAATATAAAGTTTGTCCGGATTTAATAAAAATTACATTTCAGAAAATTTCTTTTGCCCTGAACGTTTTTCAAATCCTAAATCATAAAACTACTTAATAATAACAACTACTGTGAATAATATTACTGACCAATGAAACTCAAAATTTTCTGGAAAAGCTATTTTATAGAATTTTTCATAATTTTTAGGTAGAATATACATTTTAAAATTCCAGCAGGTGTGAAGTTAAACCATGCTGAGATGTAGTTACAAGAGTTAGCGAAAACGTCAGTATAAATTAAAGTTTTTATTATTTTATAACTGTAAAATTGAAATCGAAATTATCTGTATAATTTGACATCTGTTAAGTTGACAATACTTCTAAAAATCAATTTGACTTGATATGGAAAATCTTAAAATTATTTTGATTTTAAATGTATTTTATTGTTTATATTTTCATACTAGAGTTTATCTTTATAAGAAACCTGGATCTATTAATGAGAGGTGAATGGATCTTTCTTTTAACAGCAAAGTTTTGCGAAGGTAAGTTAAGAATATGACTATCAATAGTATGGGTAAAAAGGTTTTGAATTATCGCACTGTCTGGGATAATAGTTTCTTATTATTTAGTAATCTAAATTCTTTAGTAAACTTATAACGATGTTATTTTAACTATGATGCATAGCTTTTGACAGTTAGAGATATTTGCCAAGAGCATTTGTAACTTTTATATATTTCTTTACATGACTGTTCCATCATCGATGTGATTAAAGTAGTAGATTTAACATCAATCTTTTGGGAGTTGCATGTTTTTGCATCGCTTTATTATATTAGCGTGGGGAAAAAGTAATCCATTATTTTTTCGGTAGACGTCTGTAGTGATCGATATTTCGAGAGGTATCTATCAAACAATTTCAGATTTATGCTCGTTGGAAAGGTGACATTTGACACTAAAATATCCTCTTGCGGTTTTTTGTTTGATTCATTCAGTTACGAGTACAAGGTTTTAAAAAAGGAAGACAACAAACAGAAAATTCGATACATTTTCGTTTTTCTCTTGTAACGGCGAAAAAGATAGCCGGGTGGCTAAAATAGTGAAAGGTGTTTATCGTCCTATATAAGACTGTATCAACCAGTTACGAACAATTTTTGTTTCGTCGATTCCGTTCGGGTATTTTTGATGTTAGAGATGCACCTCGCATGTGGATACATCATCGTCGAAAATGTCTATTAAATATCAAAAATGATCGAAGTTAACCGCATGTCAGCTGTCGTAACGCGCAAGACCTAAAAATCTACATGAAAGCTGTTTTAAACCTTTTTAGAAAGTGAATCCAAAAGAAGTTACAGAAAGTTCACGTAAAAATAGTGGATTTCTTTTTCCCCCTACTTTATTTTAAAAAAGCAATAAAAGTGATTTGTCTTCTTTTTTTTTTTTTTCATAATATGGTCTTCAACAATGTGACATAAAGAAAAAATGCATTCAACTTTTAATTTTAATTGATCATTTAATTAAAGGAAACTTACCTCATTTAGATGAAGTAAAGAGTTGAACTGTCATTATTTAACCCTTTCACGACGGGAAGCGCTAACGCCCGTTTATCGCTAAGGCCGGCAGTTTCTTTCGCTAGTTTTTGTCCAAGGCCAGATGCCTTTTTGCTGTTATGCCTAAATCCATGAATTTACAGAAGTATCAACGCACTGGTTAATAATGCTCTGTATAGAATTTGACCGGCATATACTTTTTTTTTATGTTTATACATACTTTAGTTACTTTTGTTATTTCTTGTTGGAATATATACTTTACACATTTTATTTTCATTACTTACTTCAATGACTTTTAACATTATATTTCTGAAAACTAAATATGTTACTTACCGAAATAGTTAACGATACCAAAATAATAACGCAAATCGAAATAAAAACGCTCTAGCGAAACTAAAACATCCTATTTACTATGAACAAATACCACGTGCGAATTTAAAGAGCCGTCATAAAGCATTCCATTCGGAAGCATTTATTTTCCCCTATATTTATATAATCAAAAACCACGTGTATGTGAGTCATGCTTCTCTCATTTCGAATAGAAGGTCAAATCTACATGTATCTGAAACCCTATGCGCATACAATGTCATTTTGTGGAGAAAATGATAGTTTTTAAAACGTTCTAGCACACTGGCACAAATGTGTGACGGCCAGGGGTGAACGAAAAAAGGCTCTGTCAAGCATGTGTGTCGGCCTGGAAATGAGTGTTTCTTGCTGGCACGTATACGTGACAGTAGACGCGAAAGGGTTAATATTGTTCCGAACGTTAGTAATTTTGTTCAGTGGATCAACAGTTAACTTTTACAACTATTTTTTTAGTATATAATTTTAAATTTTGTGAATATTGTTGAAACAATGTTTACTGTTGAATAATTTCAACAAAAACGCGCATCAGAATACTTCTTTTTTTTAATTTTATGTTTTTAAATTACTTTTTTACTGAAAAAAATAAAATAATTTTGTCCTTTTAATAAGAAAATACGATTTAAGCTATTTATATTTTAGAAAAATGCTTTCATTTTATATTAATTAAAAGCAATTTCATGTGAATTTTAATTTTTAGAAGTATGAGCTTAAATGTTAAACAAGAAAACTAATTATTTCTCAAGTGAAATATAAAAGAATAAGCTAATATATTTTTCTCTTCATTCTTCAAAATTTGTAATCAGGTAGAATATTTTTATTATGAAATGCTTAATATCATTATAAAAATATTTTTTTCCGACTTAAATTCAATAAAATAATTAAATAATAATATATAAACATTTATTAAATTTGATCCAAGTCTGATAATTTCACGCAACATATTTTTAAAATAAATATTGCCAAAAAATTTATTAATCTTGAAAAAAATAACAAATAACGAAATCTTTGAATATTTTAATACACACAGATATATCTTAAGCAAGTTATTTTAAGTATATGAATTAAAATTCTTCGTAGTAAAAATTAAATACTTTGAATATAATTAATTCATTATTATATTTAACTTGTCTAAAAAGTGTATGTGAAATCTCATACAGCATTTTATAAGTGGAAGGGAAAGGTATACGAAATATCTTACACCAGTGAAAAATAAATTACAATAAATAAATTAAAATATTAAATACGACATTGCTAAAATGTAATGGAAAAAGGTGTCAAAATGTGAGTTAATTAAATTTCTTTGCATGTAACTATAAATGGATTGAAATTATAATTTTCGATCAATGTTTACTAAGTGTATACGTAACTTAAATTTTAAGTAAATGCTATTAAAAACAATCATATTAGCACAGTAAATTAATAAAACGAAATTATTTATCGTATATATATAAAGTTTTTAACTATCTCAGATTTAGAATTTTAAGTTGTATCATTAATGTTTTACTTTTATATAAATTTTAAAATGAAATTAATTATTTCATATTAATTATACAGTATTTTTTACTGTAGTAGTTTAAACGACATAAAAGTGTTCGGTGAGGAAATATATATTTTTTTGTACAGTGAATTCCATAACAATTCCTCTTGGCAAAAGTGTTTTAAATATAAAAAAAAATGAAATGCATAAAAATTGTTATACAATGAGGCAAGTGTCATAAAGAAATAAAATTGTAGTCTGTAAAAGTGGCACATTAAAGCTGTAGGAAAAGTATAAAAGTTCATTTCAGAGAGAAAAGAACGAAGAGAGAGAGAGGGGAAAAAAAAGTAGAGAGAAAAGAAAAAAGGACAGAGAGCAAACAAGAAGATAGGAAAAATACACGACGAATAGAGGATCAAGGAGAGAGGCCATAGATGATAGGAAGATAGAATCACAGGAGAGACTGAATGCAGAATACCTGGAATAATATAAGAGAGAGAGAGATACAGAGACCTACCACTTGAATGCAGAATTCCTTGAATGATCTAAGAGAGATAGAGAGAAATATTAGAGAGATACAGAGAATTACTAAGAATGCATAAAGCCGTTAGATTTAACAAGAGCGATTCTTTTTATATAAAAGGAGTGAGTCTATTAATCTCTTCCTCATAAATCTGGTCTCTTTGTTTTGAAAATATGTTAAAAAAATTCATGTGAAAATAATATAAAGCATAATCAAGATTAATTTTTGCTCAATGTAAATTATATTTAAATAATTAAACAAAATTTTATTATTTTAACTTAGTCTTTCTAAAGTGTCTTCTATACTGTCCACTTATTCTTTATGAATCTGGCTTAGCTCGGTGTGTTTCTTTCATACATAGTTTCCCCACAACATTTATAATTTAAAGAAGCCTTATATATTATAAATATCATGTTAATTCAAAAATATTAAATCTAAAGCTGGAATATAAATTTAAGCTTTTACAAATGAATTTAAAATTTAATGAAACGATTTTCTTTATTTTCATGAAACAGAGTATTCAATAATTTAATGTAGAATTCTAGAGCATTTGAAAAGTAATCCATAAAAAAACAAAAATATCACGGAAGAATATTGAGTTGGAAAACAGTAAAATAATAAATGCTTCTATAAATTAGATTTATTAACTTGCAATGACTCAAATAATTAATAAAATGCATGAATAAAATAACTTGAAAATTAATTTTGAAGTCAGATAAGTATTTATAAAAATAGAATAAAAATGAAAATTTTAAAACAGAACATTTTTCTTTTGTGATAATCAATGCATAAAAGAAATTTTATAAAAATCAAAGTAAACAATCATAACTGAAAAATGTCTTTCTACAAGATCAGGAAATCCTTGAAAATACTCTAGTGGCCATTAAAATTGCTACACCAGGAAGAAATGCAGATAACAAAATGGTATTTATTGGACAAATATATTATACTAGAAATAACAAGTGATTAAATTTTCAAAAAATTTGGATGGATAGATCCTGAGAAATCAGTACCCAGAACAACCACCTCTGGCAGTAATAACAACAGTTATACTCCTGGGCATTGAGTCAAACAGAGATTGGATTGCATGTACAGGTACAGATGCTTATGCAGCTTCAACACGATGTCACAGTTCATCAACCGTAGTGACTGGCGTTTGGTGACGAGCCAGTCGCTCGGCAGCCATTGACCAGACGTTTTCTATTGGTGAAAGATCTGGAGAACGTGCTGGCCAGGGCAACAGCCGAACATGTCCCGTATTAAGGAAGGTCCGTACAATACCGGCAACATGCGGTCGGTCATTATCCTGCTGAAACGTAGGGTTTCACAGGGCTCGAATAAAGGGTAGAGCCACGGGTCGTAACACACCAGAAATGTAACGTGCACTGTTGAAAGCACCGTCAATGCGAACAAGAGGTGACCGAGACGTGTACCCAATGGCACCCCATACCATCACGCCAGGTGATGGGCCAGTATGACGATGACGAATGCACGCTGCCAGTGTGCGTTCACCACGATGCCGCCAAACACGGAACCGACCATCATGATGCTGTTCACAGAACCTGGATTCATCTGAAAAGATAACGTCTTGCCATTCGTGCGTTCAGGTTCGTCGTTGATGACACCATTGAAGGCGCTCTTGTCCATGACACAGCGTCAAGGGAAGCCGCAGCCATGGTCTCCGAGCTGAGAGTCCATGCTGCTGCAAACGTCGTCGAACTGTTCGTGCAGACACTTGTTGTCTTCCAAACGACCCCGTATCTTGACTCACGACTCGTGACGTAGTTGCACGATCCATTACGGCCATGCGGATAATATGTCTGTCTTCTCGGCTGCTAGTGATAGGTGGCCGTTGAGATCCCGCATGGCATTCCGTATTACCGTCCTGAACCCATCGATTCCATACTCTGCTAACAGTCATTGGATCTCGACCGACGCGATCAGCAGTACTGCGATAAGATAAACCGCAATCCCGGTACGCTACAATTCGATATTTATCAAAGCCAGAAACGTGCTGGTACGCATTTCTCCTTCTTACATGAGGCATCACAACAACTTTTCCCTAGGCAACAACGTTCAAATGTAATTTGTGTATGAGGAACCGGCTGAACAATTTCCTCATTTAAATACAATGTAGGTGTCGCTACTGGTGCCTGCTTTGTCATAATGCGCTGAAAAGCTATTCATTTGCATATCCTAGCACTTTCTTCCTTTCGTATAAATTTCACGTCTGTAGCATGTCGCCTTCTTGGTGTAGCAATTTTAATGGCCAGTAGTGTAGCTATTGGAGAATAAATTTTAATAGCATATATATTTAACAATTATTTAATGGAGAACACATTTTAAAGGAAGTAACTTATAATTCATTTAGTAATAAATTTAAACATTCTTGATAAAAAAATTATACAAATTCGAAAAAACATGTTCGCAAGGAAGTGGAAAACACAGAAGTGAAAACTGCTTTTGTGAATATACTTCTTTTAAATTCTCCTGTTTCCTAAAAACAATTAGCATATGTATGGAAATAGTTTTGAATTTGATGAATACAAATGTAAATATTTATATATCTATTGTCTGAAATATCACGAAATGTCTAAAATATATAAAAAAGAAATTTAACTTTCAAATACGTTGTCTTCTGAATTCGAAATTCTAAATTGGAAATTCAAGTAGTCTAAATCTAAAGTTGAAAAAATTATTGCTTATTTTATTATCTATGCAGTTGCTTATTCAAAGGTAATATATTTTTCGTCTAATTATAAGAACCCATTAACAAAAGAAATTAGGAATTATATTGGAGATAATATAAAAAATTACCACATTAGTTATTTATACCATGAAAACAAAGGAACCTCGAAAACATCAAATGCTCAATAATGTTATAAATTGAATACTAAGTAGTTCAAGATACACCCACACACACACATGTACATATACATACATACATACATACATACATACATACATACATACATAAGGAAGTTATTATTTATTTGAAACGTGTTATTTTATCATAATTTAAAAAACGGAAGAAATAAATACAAATCTATGTAAATTTCCGTTAATTATATTTAATTATTAAAATGAAATGTATTTGCTTATAATTCTTTTATTTTCAGAATAAAACTTAATCTTCGTGAAAAAGAACCGATCAATTGAAAATATTCAACATCGATCGAGAAAAAATTTAAAGTAATTCTTTTAATGAAATTTTTTATAATATAAAAATTTATTCATTTAGTAGAAGCTAATTCTAAAATAATTATTTTTTAAACCGCTGAATTTTTATATATTTTATAGGCTCGCTTATTTTACACATAATATATTATACAATTAGCAAAAAGTTGTTTTACTTATTTTAGAAATCTTTTCAATAAAAAAAAAATTTACAAATTAAAAGAGGAATGATTTTAAAAATATTATTTCCTTTATGTTCTTGAATTATTGGAAGTAAATCATACTGTAATTTTAATATAACACTTTAGACAAAATTGCTCAAAAATGCATCGTAGATAGAGTTAGAATGCATCGATCTGATTTTTTGTTTCATTTATCATCTTGCAGTAACGTTATGCATTACCATAGCGTAAATTAGTTACGATGGTCTAGGTCATATAATGCCTACAGGAAAATGTGAATTTAGTCCTAGACTCTAGGGCTAGGTTTACATTTTCCTGTAGGCATTACCGTTATCAGTCAGTGTAATATCGCAATATTTTATTTATTTTCTTTTCTATCTGTGTCTAATCGTAAATATATATATATATATATATATATATATATATGCGTAATCCAGTAAAATATCATTTTAATACACAGTTTATGTTATTTTAATTGTTTACGAAAACAATCTTCTTTTATGTTACATTAAAATTTTTAAAATAAAAAATATTTATCCATTTCCTTATAAATAATTTTAAGTTCTGTTGTATCCACTTTCATAAAGCTTTATATTCAAATTATTTTTTCGTTGCATAGCACTGAAATCGATAAAGTGAATAAAACTATCCGCTTAGAGTCACTGTGAAGTATTTTTTCCTTTTCAAAAAAGTAGACTAGACTATAAAAATATCTTTTTATAATAGATTTTCTGAGTTTATAAGTGATATTTATACTAAATCCTTTAAGCAGAATAAATTGTGTACTGTTATAAAATTGAATTTTTATGTTGTAGAAATTTTGGATATTTTTTTTTAAACAAATATTTATTTTTTAAAATTTTCAATCGCATTTAAATGTACGAAGCATAAAGTTTCATACACGAATATAAGAAGAATTTAACTTTATTTTGCAATTGCAGCTGGATATGAGCAAATAATAATTCGCATTGTATATATTTTAGTACAAATTTGTATTTATGTGTATTTCTTATTTTTGTTGTTTTTTTATATTATAGTACTTTTTTTTTACTAAAAGAAAAATTCATTACCAAAATCTTATGTTGTTTATTTTTTCTGGAAAACATACTTAAAAAACATTAATCACTTAAAGGAGAATAATTTGTTTCAAAGAATATTTAATAGCCAAATGGAAAGACGAAATTATTTTGATTAAAAGTTTAATATCTATTTATAAAATTTATTTTCTTGATTAAAAAGTAACAAATTAGCTCATAATCTTTTAATTCTTATAAATTGGATGTTTTTGTTTCAATTGAAATTTATTTATTTTTGAAGAAATAATAAGAACAAGACTTCATTCTTTGCTATAGTATCCCTATAAGTCTGAAACAGAGATTTTTTTAAGTTAATTAGAACCTATTGTACTCTGCATAAAATAAAACAATGAAACAAGAAGAGAGTACACATATGTTTGTATATTTTTGAGAGTTCTATTTAAATTTTATAAAACTGCTATTGTTTTAATATGAAAAGGTTGAATTTATTTGGCATTAATATGAAAAAAAAATTACTTTGCTTAAAAAATAATTTAAAATTTAGAAAATAATATAATTGAAGCTATTGTAACAAGTTTTTCGTTTATTGTGAATTATATATTTATGACAGTTTAGTAAACTTTACTTAAAATTAAGTGCCAAGAGTAAGCTAAACGTATGTTATTGGATGATTTCGCCTCATTAATGGTTTGAAGATATAATTCCAAATAATTCTTTACTGTTACGAGACAAAAGTATTTCAAAAAAAGTAAAATTAAAATATATTATTGAAATTTATAAATTCTTATCAT
>JAPDSC010110176.1:56152-70167 GCA_026290005.1 Latrodectus geometricus | reverse complement strand
AAAAGTAAAATTAAAATATATTATTGAAATTTATAAATTCTTATCATATTGTTAATAAAATAATTATGAAAATTACTAAGTAAATTAAACTTAAAGTTTAATTCGATAATGGATAAGAATATTTGAGTAAGTTTAGGCCTAAAATGAAATTTAGACTTAAGAATAAGCATACATGCAAACAAACATATATTGATATGAATAGGCCATTTTTTGTTCTATAATTTATTTTTAAAATATCTATTTGCTTATTGAAATTTATTATACTACTCTTTAAATAATCTCTCTTAGCTAAAAATAATTTTCTGAGTTTGATAGTTTAATTTCACTTTTTAAATTAATGTAGTTAAGGTTTATAAATTAGGTATTAATTATTATCATGGTATATATAAGTAAATGAAAATTAATACTGATGAATCACATTGATCTGACGTCATAATAAGGTATATAGACTAGAAACTTTTCGTTTTATCAAAGTCATAAAGAATAAATGTTGTTGTTACTTATGACACTTGGCAGAGCCAAGCCCGTCCGTCTGAGCGAATGAAGTAAAAAGAGCGCCTTCCGTTTTTGAACAGAGAACGATTTGACTCATAGATGGCAGCACCATCTGAGGTTTTGGAATTTAGAGATAGAAAGACCCAAGACCCGGTTCCTACCATCTCTAGAAGTTAATTAATTTGGAATGGGAACATGGAGTACATTGCGACCACGACAAATGTTACGTGCCCTAGTCGCCATTAGTTAACAAGACGGTCATTAGTCGGCGGAGAATCAAACCCACAACCTTGAGATTGCGAGACTGATACCCTAACCAGCCATAAGGAATAAATAGAGGCCTGTTAAAATTTTAATATGCTATGCTTCATGATTTAAGCACTGTTTTCTTTGATTTGAATTATACATCAACCTTTCCTTTCTGGAATTAAATTCTCTTATAAACTTGTCGTTGATACATTTGGCGCTGATATAGTAATGTTATGAAGTGTGAATATGTGTTGAAAACATGATAAATGTAACTATACTCAAGTAAGAATAGCTTAAATTAAGTGTTCAGAGCCAGAAAAGTGGTGCAGGCAAGCTACTTTATTTCCGTTATTTGAAATATACTCACTTTGAAAATAGTATGATAAAATCAAATTTATTTCCTTAAATAAAGATTAGTTTTTTATTGTTATGAAAGAATTCTCTTGACTTAAATTGTAATGTATGTTCTACTTCCAGCTGTTAGAAGGTAGACTACAGAATATTTTAAAAACCTTAATAATTTTCAGAATTCATTTATTTAATGTGTAATAAGCCCATAGGTATTTTTTAAATATATCCTTGCCAAGATTATGTAAGAAAAAAAACATGACTACTACAATTTTTTTAAATATATCCCTACCAAGATTATGTAAGAAAAAAAACATGGCTACTACAATTTTTCATGTAAAATGTCAAAGATATGTAGAAACAATTGTATACTGCCAATTTAACATAAAGTGTTCCATAAATATTTGAATAAATTCTATTTTTCACTTTTAAATTTGGTATAAAAAATATTTTACAAATTTAATTCCCTTTTCAAATTTAAGAAATTATGCTTTTAATCTTTCTGTATGCGTATTGAATATCGTAAACTGTTGAGAATGTAAGAAATATATAAGGAACTAAAGAAAAATTGCCTAGAGCGTAAATGGGGAAAACAGAAATAACTCGACATAAAAATGAGGGATCCTTAAGAAATGTTAATAATTCAGAATGGAAATTGTAATCAAATAATGAATGTTTTAGACAGCAGAATTTCTTGAAATTTATCATTAAATATTTATCAAGCAAAGCAAATATAAAGAATAATACAGATACTCTATTTAAAAAAATGTTTCTGCATAAATTTAATTTTAAAAACGTACAAATTAGATTTTTACCGAAAAACTATGCAATATACAACAGCAAAATATATTCATTTTATTAAGATTTTGATATTTTAATAAATTACATTATTAAATGTAATTTATTAAAATATCAAAAGCTTAATAAAATGAATATATTTTACTTCGATTAAACTTTTCTTTCATAAAAATTTTATTGAAACATTGTAATGCCTTGCTACTAGGATTTATTTACTACCTTTTCAGCAGTACAAGACAAAGAGCAGAAGTGATGGCACTTTGTCTAGTGAGTCCCTTAGTGAGTTTGAAATCTTGGACCCCAAAGGTAAGTGCGTCTGTGTAATTTAGAAGCAGGAGGAAAGCATGAAAACTTCTGACTTGGCCTGCTACCCTAGAGTTAATATTTCATGGGAGGGACATTATGGTAAAGCTAGGTTTAAAGATCTTCTGTTGGCTCAGGATTCGAACTCACTACCTTTCAATGACGAGAACGAACGTTCTAACGAACCAGTCCATCATAGGATAAGCTGAGTGAAATATAAAAATCTCATTTTCAGCTTCCCAGTGTATATAGTCAATTTATTAGGCCTTTTTTTAAAAATTAACAAATTATTCCTAATTAAGCCTAGCCTATTATATTTAAATGTTTTGGCAATTTGGCCTATTGTAATTAATTAATTTCATAGATATGCCATAAATAGTTAATGATGGCTATTTCACATTATTTTTGAGCATAGTTTCATAGATTTTGAAACATCGACATATATTCAAAGGAAGAAAACTTGCGGCTTTTGTCCCAAGAGACAATTCAATTTGACAAAACAATTCAAATTGCAATATTCAATATGTGAAACATCAACTCATATTGAAGCGAAAAAACTTGCAATTTTTGCCCCAAAAGACATACGTATAAATTGCAATATTTTTCATTCACTTTTGAAACATCATGATTGATTTAAATCAACTACAGATAGCAATATTTTTACCACTTATTTTCTTCAAATTCTTTCTGAAAGATTTATTAAATGTATAATTTCAAACATAAACGAACAAAATCGTCGTATCTCATTAAATAGGTTTTTGATTATATTTTCTACATTATTCCGATTAAATATTTAAATTAATATTTTTTAGCATATTTTTTTATAAAAAATTAAAATTGGAATTTTTTTTTATTAAACTGCATTTTTTGCATTTTTAACTGAAATTTTAAGTACAAATATTAAAATGTGCCATACTTGTTATTTTTTTGAGCAAAACTTTTTCAAAATAATTTAATGATTCACAAATACTTCAAGTTATTTCTAAAGTTTAATAACAGTTATTTTCGTTACAAGTTTGATTATTTTATTTTTACTACTATATATTCATGGGTAAATGATTCTTATTTTATTAACTCAATACTTAATTATTTTTCATATAATAAATATAGAAAAATGAAGAATAGTATATTTTTTTATTTGAATTTTCCATAAACAGTCGGATTAAAATGTGAAATTCTGGAATTTTCTCATATAAAAAAAGCTTAATTATAAATTTAATTCCCTTATTTTTATTGTTGTAATTTTTCAATAATTCTATAAAAACAATGCGTTTTTTAATTATACTCTGTAAACCAGAAAGCTGTATTCTTTACACAAATATCTGATTCATTAGTTAAACTCTGAAAAATATATTAATGTTACGTAGTGTTAAGCCCTGCAGAATAAGTTATATAATTCTGTAGAGTTATATTACATACTAGCAAAAATTTCCTGAAAATATCTGTACGGTTTCATATTAAAAGTTCTATATAAATGCATGAATCAATTAAAATTAATAATTGAATTGTCAGTCATTTGTGATTGAATACATGAAAGAACAAATAACTTCCTTTTGAAAATAAATCATAATTTTATCAATAACTATAAGTGCTAAATCATGAGATGCTTTTGTTTTGGTTGGGTTTTATGGTGCAAGGTCCAAAAAGGACAAGCTGCGCCAAAAATCATGAGATGCATGAATAGTAATTTATTTTTTTATTGTTTGACGCAATAGAAGAATACTTAATCATTACATTCCAAAAACAATAAAGAAAATATTTTTTTTTAATCAAAATTAGTAATAATCACATTGCTTTAAAATAATTCATATAATAATTAAATGAGGTACATTATAAAATATTACACTAAACATAAAAAGAAACAAATTTTCATAGTAAATGTTTTACTGTTGTGTTTCTAGTTCCGTCCTATAAAATTCTTGATGTTTAGAGCAGTCAAAAGCATTTTGTAGAGTTTAGAAATATTAAATATTTAGTTATTGGTAAAGGGAACATAAGTCAATAGATGAATATTAACTATTAGAAATGTTTAGTAGTTCAAAAATATTACTTACAATATATTAAGAGTTTTTGTTTTGTTGTCAATCAGCGGTAACTTTCTGTATAGGATGAGCAATTAAATAGAGACGTTCGATTTAAAAAAATGGATTTTGAAGTATTACAAGCATCCTAGTCCAAGGTGTGATTAGAACCCACGAATTTTTAAACCGAAGGTAAAAGCTCTAATTATTGGATTGATAGGAATTTTATTATGCAAAAAATGTTTGCAATATGAAAAAGAATTGAAAATTATGTACCAGATATACTACGAATAACTAATTTGTTAAGTTTTTGCCAATTTTGTTAAGTGGTAGTACTTTGTAACAAATGCCAATATTTTAAAAAAGCCCCCCCCCCCAAAAAAAAAGCTTTTTTTTCTTAAGTAATTATTTGAAAGCCTAGATATTTGATATAAATTTCATGCCAGGGACAAGAAGGAAGGAACCGATAAAAATTATTTGTGTTCAAATAGAATAACCAGACAAAAAAATTTAACTACCAACTCAAAATCTAACTGAAGAAGTTATAAATGTGTTCTTATCCCATTCAATAAATATGTAAAACGGAAACTATGTACCTGCTTATGAATATTAATTATTTTTTCAAAGGTTAAAAATTTATTTCAAGGTTATTATTCTGAGAAAGAAAGACAATTCATTTACGGGAATTTCGAAATCAATGAATTATTTGGAAACTTAATGACAATTTTAATAGTAAAATCCGCATAATTTAATTCTCTAAAAAAATTACAATATATTAGTTATGTAGTCATTTTTCTAAAATTTTTTCGTTTTGTCTATACTAAAGACAATCAAAGAGATAATGACAGGATATGGATATTCCATTATCTCTTTTGAAATATCGATCATGAGTCTTATTACAGTAATAGAAGTAACACACACTCTCTCAACCGTTAATCAATAAACCAAATTATGTTTCTCAAGAAACGAAATAATTGTGAAACTACTTTGAATAATAATTATTTTATTTATGTATCATGTCATTTATTTTAACATGTTAAGATAATATTTTATTTTGGAAGTTATTTTCAACTTACTGTAAAAATGAAACCCTATGTTTGACATTTATTTCAAACTTCTTTGAAGTTAATGGATGTAGACTTCAAATTTGTGAAAAACATGATTGATTATAGTTATTTATGCAATCTTGATAAAAATGGTCATCTGTTACTTTTATTCAAGTATTTTCAATAGCTGGGAAACAAAAATAAGAGTTTTCTACTGAAATTTAGTAAAATTACCACACTAAATATAATCTAAAATTCTTAAATTTGAATTTGAAACAAATTTTACATTTATTCATCTAATCTGTTTTTTAATATTAAAATTTGATTACAATTAAAATAAGTTTAAATTATTTTGCGATGCAAGAAATGGAGATGAAGTTTCAATACTCCAATTATTTTTTATCTTATTTGAAATTATTTGACGTCAGTTCAATTGCAATAATCAAATGCTACTAAGATATTACTTTTACGCTATTTTTATGTATTTGTTATTATTGGTACTACTTTTATGCATTCGTTATGTGTATGTATTTTTACATTATGTATGCATTGCAAAAACTCTCGATGTAAACTAATTTATTTTAGAATATATCATATATTTTGCGAGAACTATACGATGAAAAACAAAGCTGATTGAATAATTTTCTTTTAGTAAACTCTCTGTTGCAATGCAGAAATGTCCAGTTAAATTGAAATTTTTTCTACTTATACAAATATATTAAATAAATAAAATTAAAAGCGAATTTAAAGTGTTTTAATTTTATTTCTAATCCAAATTAATCCATTTTTTTAATAATTCTGATTCGGTATTCTACGATAAACTTATTGATTTGTATCGTATTCATAAATCATTCACATAACATAGAGATTTTGTCTATTTTAGAGTTTTCTCTAAAAGGGGGGGGGGCTGCCCACCCTGTCTAGTGGTCAGCGAGCCTGACTGCGGATAGAAGGGTCCTGGGTTTGAACCCCGGTTCAGGCATGGATGTCCTTTTTTCTTTCTCTCTCTCTCTCCTGTTTTTGTCCTTTCCTTGTATGAATGGTTGCCAACCCTATAAACGGGTACCTATGACACTGTGTACTGAGGAAGTCGGACTCCATACCAAATTATGATTCAGTTAGAAAAGTGGAGCAGCACACCCCCTATTGGAAACCTCGATTGGCTGGCACTGAACAAAAAAATGTGAATACTCTATGTTATTTTGTATTCAGAAAGAAAACTCTCTTTAAGAAAAATTTCTGCTTGAAACTTTTGTAACAAACACAAATACTTGAAACTCTTAAACACGAACAATATATTTTACAAAGAATTATTCTCTCTTCGTAAAACATTTTATGAGTCACACGCGTATATATGAACAGTTTATTATTTTCAGAAATATTGAACTGATGTAGATGCTACCATAGAATTGATAAATTATGAGTTTATATAACAATTGTGTAAAATGTTGGAACAATTATTATAATTGTATAATAAGCTTATATATAATTCTGTTATAATTTTGGTGATATAACTTAGATGTAATTCTGTTAAAAATATAGTCATTATATGAAATAATTTAATTTATAAGTATCGTAAAAATTAAAAAAAAACATGTATACATTAAATATCTTTTATAATTTGACTTATTTGTATCATGCAAAATTTACGACTGCAAGTATCATAAAAAGTGCTTTACACATGAAATTATTTAACAACCATTATGATACATAGGTTTTTAAGAAATTATATTAATGAAGATTTGTGTACTAAACATATAGGATTAAACTTACACACTTAACACAAATTTTACGTGATAATATGATGTTCTAATAAAAAAATAAAATTGTTTGATTAAAATAAAGTACTATTTTCGTTGTTCATGGGAAAATAATTTTAATATATTTTTATATGTTTTATTATTGTAGTCGGATTTAGAAAAGTTATTTCTTCTACATTGACAGCGGTGTTTGAAAATAGATTTTATAAGTAAAAACAAAAAAAAAATATTAAAGTTATACACTCTTTTATAAAAAATAAATAAATTACCAAGACAGATTTGTTGGATTGTGATGAAATTTCGCATTCAACAAATTGAGCAAGCAAATGATAAAATTTTCAAGGCCAGTGAGTATGAATTGTAATTGCAGCGTTTACTTTTTCTGAAAAATTCGCTAAGTATAAAATCGATCATAGGAGTGTAAAATTTATCTTTCCTAGTTTTCGCTGTTGTGACTTCTTAGAAAATAATAAATGGTGCCATGATGACGTTTTTGAAGATATCATAGACATAAGAAAGACTTCGAACTTTCCAGAATGCGTGAAACTAGGTGGTCATACTGAACAATGAGTCGACAGCTGCAACGTACAGACACAGTTGTTCAAAGGTGCTGGCAGCAATAGTTGCCGAGAAAAACTTGTCGTATCCTTATCTCTGGACGGCTAAGGCCCAAAAGTACGAGGCAATGTCAGATAATTGTTCGACAGACCAGAAATAATACAAAGGTATCGTTGTCGACAATTCAAGGTTAAGATAGGCTTTTCTATGCCCTCCATGGCACATTCACCATTTCACGATGTTAGATTGAGGTGGGGTTACGTTCACAGTGGCCCTTATGATGTTTACATTGACCCCACAAAATCAAAGGAATCATTTGAAGTGGTATCGCAACCAATCACCATGACTACCAACAGACAGACATAGCTTACTTTTCAAAGATGAATCACGCTTTATTCTTGAAGCTGATGACATATGTGTTTGTATCTAGAGAAGGCGGGGCCATCTACCTCAGTCAGCCTTGGCTTTACAAAGACAGCCATAATTCCTGGTCTGAGGGTATGATTACTATTTCATGCGACAGCAGGTCCTCTTTAGACATACTCATACATCGTTAACAACACAATGGTTATGTTGTAATAGTTATGATGTATGATTGGCCAAAGGATGTTGATACCATCCTGTGGGCAATTTTATTACCCTCATGGCACTTCATCCGGGAGGACCATTTCCAACAAGATTATGTCAAACCTCATACCATTCACATATCTATGAATTGACTTTGTGAAGTTAATACGCTTCCATGATCAGCCAGATCATCAGTTTTGTCACCAGTCAAGCACATCTGGGACATGGTAGGGCGACAACACTCCAAAATTTCACAGATCTGAAGCAATAACTGTTGAAACTTGACAAAATTCAATGTGAAATCAAAAATGTTTAAATATGCAATGTTAAATCGAATTTTTAAATTTTATTTTGTAATTAAAATACATATAAGTGGGTTGTAGATATAAAAGTGTAGCTCTTTATATTTCAATAAAAATTATTCTCCCCCTCATTGAAATGAAAAATATGTTGCTACTCGAGTGTATTTCTTAGATTTTACTTAACCTTAGATATTAAGATTTAGATTTTTTCCTTAGATATTACTGTTATACGTGACGCACATTTTATTTCATGGTCTTTAATGTTTTGTTACTAAGTTTCTATGGGGTGAAATGCAAATTTCTTAGAAATAATTTTTGATCACGTTTTTAGAAATAAAATGAATGCTAGGAAATTTAATGTTTTAAGTTTCTGCTGAATATCAGAAACGTGTGGTATTTATAAAACGTTTTCAGATATAATGATTCACTTTTGAAATTCAGTAAAGAAATGTAACCATTTTGCTTCTTAATATACGAATTTATTCATTGCAGTGATACTCAAAAATCCATTTTAAAAGAAAATGAAGCACATGAAGCATGAATTTAAATCATTTTTACGGTCGAATGAAATTCATACGCAATCTAATTTATAGCTAATTGATTATATATTGTTAATTAAGATTGCTTTTAATATTATTTTGTCATGATTTATGCTAGTATTTATTTTCAACTGTTTATATGGATTATTTTATACCTGTTTTTACATGTAATATTTGTAAATCGAAAAATTTTAGATATAAGCCAAATTTAATATATTGATTTATAGTATTCTACTCATTTGTAATAAATCTCCTTAAGGAAATTTTACATAAATTTTTACAAATGATATCCAACATCATCTTCTGAAAATAAACTGTTAATTACATTCTTATTTTTTTAAGCTTTTGAATAATTTTTGCCGTTTGTATTTAGTAACAGTAATAGAAAATGTTTGCTAAAAAGAAAATTAATTAAATCCCTTTTTATTTGCTTGAACAAATACGATACATATGAATATCTTCCAGATTATCTGAGTATGTAGACGTTTTTACTGAAACAGCTGCACCCTATGTGACACATACAAGCCTATGGACAAATACCACCTGCGTGTCTGGAGCTCTCATTAGAGTAGTTGATATTTTCAGATATAGAAATGGCAATGGTGTTATTAGTACAGTTATTTCTTCTTTGATTTTACCACTTGCTTATTAACATTGTAAAATGAAAAACGTAATCGCTACGAGAACAAAGATATTTGGAATGAAAAAGATAACAATTTTCATTTCGATACTTTGTTGTTTCTTGTAACTTTTTTCTCGTAAGTTATTTATTTATTTATTTTTTTTGCACTTTTTTAGTAATACTCTAATATAAATTATTATTAATATAATATTAAAATTCATCTAAAAGTGGAAAGAATATCTATTTATTTACATATTTTGATTAGAAAAAATGAGAGCTCATTATTAGTAAAAGAATTTTGAGTTTAATAAATTTCTATTAGAGTTAGTGCGTAGATTTTAAATTATTGGTCATGAAAATACAAAATAAAAAAAGTCTTATTATTTTTTTTATCTTATTGTATTAAATTTAACTATGTGTACTGTAAAATCCATTTAAATGTAATCACACTGACAATTAGGATCAATTTTGCTTAGTGAGGAATTTTTTTAAACTTTTATTTATGAATTAATATAAATATTTTTCTCAATGATAGTTATGTAAACATGACTAGTCAATCAAAGTGCAATATGCAAAGAGATGAAATGAATAAAACATGATTGAATAGTTTTTCTTTGTTTTACTAGCTAGGGTAGCTTTTTGAAAAACAGAAGTTATGCAATCATTATTATAATTGCAATTAGTGAAGGGATCAATTATGCAGATTTTTTTTAATCTCAGAATTTAATAACAAAGAAGATTATCTGTGGCAACTTTAGAGTTATATTCAAAATTTCATAAATTTAATTCCAAATAATATCAATAAAAGATTTTGGTTTAGCAGCTTAATTAATAAATGCTGTCGAATAGTATGTAAAAAGCTAAATGCTGAATTTGAATATTGGAAAGATGCTAGACAATTGTGACATTTAGCAGCATGTATGTAATATATGCAACTAGTTTAATATCAATATGTAAATAATAATGTTATCAGGTATGTAAATAATAACATTATCATTACTGAAAAAAGGGTGCTTTTAAAAGAATAAATGATCATTTTGGTTGCTTAATAATTCTTTAAAAGCACCTTTTTGACTGGTAAAACTTAAAATTTTAGGGAAAAAAATTAACAAGTTAATAAAATCCTATTGAACTATAAAATCTATTTTGGCTGATCACCTTTATCATAAATTTTAATAAAAAAAAGGCAATTAATTTAAATGAAAAAGAAGATAAAAATATAAATTTGAAAGTAAAGTTGAAATTGGATGATATCTGTAAAAGAAATGTTATGCATAAAAAGTCTATTGAAAAACATGAAAAGTGCTTAACAACAAGAGTTTAGTTGTCTTTCATTTATTATTCGATGATTAGAAATTTTTATTAACCATCCGATATAATTACATTAGACAAAAACATTATTATTGGTTTTATTATTATTTTATTACTTTGAAGAGAAAGAAAACAATTTATTTAAAATTTATTGATTATTTTAGGTAAATATTAAATTACTGCATCAGGATACATACATATTTAATAAATACACTTATAAAACTATTATAGACTATAAAGAAATTAGTTTTACAACTCTTAATTTTAGACATTTTTAATAAAAGTCATGAATTATTATTAACAAAATTTATCATAGAAATATTAAAAAAAATTAAATTTTTATCAAAAATAAAATTTTACATTTTCTATTCCTTACTTTTCAATATTTTTTCTCCAGAAATGTTTCCCTTCATAGTTTTTAAAAGTTTAGCTTACACAGACAAGTTAACTTACAAAGCAGTATATTATTATTCGCCCTCAAAAATAATAAATGAGGAATCTATAGGTAAATATCAAAACTTTTAACAAGGAACTTAGTCTCAAAACAAAAAAAAAAGCTTTTTTAAAAGCCTTAAACTGATTATTATTTTTAGAATTCACAAGTCTGTAAAGTTAATAGGTATAAAGTAAAAGCAACGAGTTCTATATGAAGCATCATAAATAATGCATAAAGTTTAATATTTTTCAGAAATTAGTATAACTTTTCATTCATATCAGTAATATAGAAACTAACTTTAAATAAAATTGCCTTTTAGCTTTGAAAAAAAGCAGAAAATGCGACTTTTATGTTTGTGATATTGTTTTGTGATTGGTTTGTGGTACAATATTTTAACGGCAAGTTGTCTACAAAAATTGAAGTACTTTATTGATATTTACATAATAGCATATTATTTTATAACAGAAATAAAGTTATTTCTAATAGTTTATGGTTATTGAACTTAATTTATTACAAATTTTAAATTCTTTATTTATTTTATCTAGTTCTAGGTTAATTATTCATACTTCTATATTCTGACAGAATATATATATATAACTTCTTTAATTTAGCAATAAATTCTATCATGAAAAAGTGTGCCATTGTTAATTCACAACCTTATTTATTAACAATATGTTATATTTTAATAAAATATTTTTGAAATTATTTTACAACTTTTAAACATTAATACATTTATTTTTTACGTTTCTTTCATTCTTTGTATTTATCTTTATGTATATGAAATATATTACTTATTTTCATTAATAAATTATATTGTGATAAATTATTAATAAATTATATTTAGTTAAAAGTAAATTATCAAGATTTTTTAAATTTATATTAAAGATTTATGAATGAATATCATGCTAATGTAGGATAGCATAATTGCATAAGGGTTCTCAAGACATTTTAATAGCCCCGTATTATCTTCGTATTGGATTTTTCACATATAATGGGTCACATTTATGTGTTACAAAGGAGAAAACCAGGAAAACAAAAGTGTGACACATTTTGACAACAATCATGCAGAAGACAAAAAAAAATATAAATTTCTGATTGCTCAACATTTTTGTGCTAATTGTCATAATATGTTAATTATAATAAGTTACAACTAATGAATTTAATTTTATGCAGAAATAAGATAGGCGTTTCATTTACAAAAATTAAATTTACTGCAATTTTATTATTATTTTTTTTTTTTGCAAAAAATACTTATGGCAAAAATTATAATTAAAATAAGTTCATTAATTTAATTTGAATTTTTATTTAATGGCTTACATTTTCTCGGTAAACATAATAAATACCTATTATGATTTATTTTAACAACCGACACAAGGCAAAATTCCACTTCCATTTTTTCTTTAACTGACATGGAATAAAAAGAATTCACATTTTAAATATACGATATTTGCATTTAGAAATAGGAGATCAATTTCAAAACATGATTACGATACTACTGTCATTACTTTGATGGAAATACATAGCCTTTTACATTCCATTACTCTAAAATATAAAAATATACATCTGTTTATTTTTGTGATAAATCTCTGGCGGAGAAAATACGAAATTGTCTTCAAATGGAAAAAAACTTTCATATTTTGAAAACAAAAATAATGCACTTGTCAAGCACTTGTGGTTTCATATGAAAATATATGTTATTTTTCCTGAAAAAATATCTACTACGCTTACAAATACACTTGGTATTTATGAAAATGTTTGTCTTATTTTCTAATCTAAATAAGTTTTTGCTGTTTTTGGAAAGGAGTGTATTTTTCATAATTTTTTATTTTAATCCTTAGGATGAATTTCGTTTCTATTTTTAAAATATTAATATTCATAACTGTATTTAAAAATAAAATGTAAATGCAAAGTCTATTGCGAGACTAAGCAAGAGTGTACGTTTTTTTGTTAAAATTAAATATATATATATATATATATATATATATATATATTTACTTTTTAAATATATGTATAATACATATAACAATGTACATTTCATATTTATTTTAAAGTATTGTTATATATGATTTCAATATTTTCTTGAAAAATATCACATAAACATAAAAAAACATATAGGACAATGAAAAAAAAATGTTTTTTTAATTCATATTAATAAAATAATGAAAACAAATATTTACTTTTGTAATATTTTTTGGATAATTTAGTAAATTATAAGAAAAATAATCTCTTTTAAAATGTAATAATAATCTAATTGATGAAATGAAGTGTAAATTTTTAAACCACTGGAATAATAATCAATAGGAAACCCTTATCTAATAATAATCATACCCTGGATTTGATTTATTTTAATCTAAATTTTCTCACATTGAAATATATTCTCAAAATGATTTAAATATACAAAAAATAAATTATCACAAAAAATAATTTAAATTTTGCTTTGCATATTTGTTGACAGAAAGACAGGAATAACACGTCCAATGAAAGACATGAATGTAAGAGACATGGAAAAAAAAAACATTGGAAAATTTTATAGCTCAATGGTCCATGGATATGAATATAATTTCATTACACCTCGCAAAAATTATTGAATAAAGTAGCAAATTAATAAAATATAGCTTTGCAAGTAGCCTAACATGTATGAAACTATTGATAGTATTAAA
>JAPDSC010110176.1:6007-21339 GCA_026290005.1 Latrodectus geometricus | reverse complement strand
AAAAAAAAAAAAAAAAAAAAAAAAAAAAAAAAAAAAAAAAAAAAAAAGCTCTTTTTTCTTAAGTAATTATTTGATAGCCTAGATATTTGACATAAATTTCATGCCAGAGACAAGAAGGAAGGAACAGATAAAAATTTTTCTGTTCAAATAGAATAACACAGACAAAAAATTTAACTACCAACTCAAAAAAATCTAACTGAAGAAATTATAAATGTGTTCTTATCCCATTCAATAAATATGTAAAACGGAAACTATGTACCTGCTTATGAATATTAATTATTTTTTCAAAGGTTAAAAATTTATTTCAAGGTTATTATTCTGAGAAAGAAAGACAATTCATTTACGGGAATTTCGAAATCAATGAATTATTTGGAAACTTAATGACAATTTTAATAGTAAAATCCGCATAATTTAATTCTATAAAAAAATTACAATTTATTAGTTATGTAGTCATTTTTCTAAAATTTTTTCGTTTAGTCTACACTAAAGACAATCAAAGAGATAATGACAGGATATGGATATTCCATTATCTCTTTTGAAATATCGATAATGAGTCTTATTACAGTAATAGAAGTAACACACACTCTCTCAACCGTTAATCAATAAACCAAATAATGTTTCTCAAGAAACCAAATAATTGTGAAACTACTTTCAATAATAATTATTGTATTTATGAATCATGTCATTTATTTTAACATGTTAAGATAATATTTTATTTTGGAAGTTATTTTCAACTTACTGTAAAAATGAAACCCTATGTTAGACATTTTTTTCCAAACTTCTTTGAAGTTAATGGATGTAGACTTCAAATTTGTGAAAAACATGATTGATTATAGTTATTTATGCAATCTTGATAAAAATGGTCATCTGTTACTTTTATTCAAGCATTTTCAACAGCTGGAAAACAAAAATAAGAGTTTTCTACTGAAATTTAGTAAAATTACCACACTAAATATAATCTAAAATTCTTAAATTTGAATTTGAAACAAATTTTACATTTATTCATCTAATCTGTTTTTTAATATTAAGATTTGATTACAATTAAAATGAGTTTAAATTATTTTGCGATGCAAGAAATGAAGATGAAGTTTCAATATTCCAATTATTTTTTATGTTAATTGAAATTATTTGACGTCAATTCAATTGCAAAAATCAAATGCTACTAAGATATTACTTTTACGCTATTTTTATGTATTTGTTATTATTCGTACTACTTTTATGCATTCGTTATGTGTATGTATTTTTACATTATGTATGCATTGCAAAAACTTTCGATGTAAACTAATTTATTTTAGAATATATCATATATTTTGCGAGAACTATACGATGAAAAGCAAAGCTGATTGAATAATTTTCGTTTAGTAAACTCTCTGTTGCAGTGCAGAAATGTTCAGTTAAATTGAAATTTTTCCTACTTATACAAATGTACTAAATAAATAAAATTAAAAGCGAATTTAAAGTGTTTTAATTTTACTTCTTATCCAAACTAATGCATTTTTTTAATAATTCTGATTCGGTATTCGACGATAAACTAATAGCTTTGTATCGTATTCATAAATCATTCACATAACATAGAGATTTTGGCTATTTTAGAGTTTTTTCTAAAAGGGGGGCTGCCCACCCTATCTAGTGGTCAGCGAGCCTGACTGCGGATAGAAGGGTCCTGGGTTTGAACCCCGATTCAGCCATGGATGTCATTTTTTCTCTCTCTCTCCTGTTTTTGTCCTTTCCTTGTATGAATGGTTGCCTACCCTATAAACGGGTACCTATGACAGTGTGTACTGAGGAAGTCGGACTCCATACCAAATTATGATTCAGTTAGAAAAGTGGAGCAGCACACCCCCTATTGGAAGCCTCGATTGGCTGGCACTGAACAAAAAATGTGAATACTTTATGTTATGCTGTATTCAGAAAGAAAACGCTCTTTAAGAAAAATTTCTGCTTGAAACTTTTGTAACAAACACAAATACTTGAAACTCTTAAACACGAACAATATATTTTACAAAGAATTATTCTCTCTTCGTAAAACATTTTATGAGTCACATGCGTATATATGAACAGTTTATTATTTTCAGAAATATTGAACTGATGTAGATGCCACCATAGAATTGATAAATTATGAGTTCATATAACAATTGTGTAAAATGTTGGAACAATTATTATAATTGTATAATAAGCTTATATATAATTCTGTTATAATTTTGGTGATATAACTTAGATGTAATTCTGTTAAAAATATAGTCATTATATGAAATAATTTAATTTATAAGTATCGTAAAAATTAAAAAAAAACATGTATACATTAAATATCTTTTATAATTTGACTTATTTGTATCATGCAAAATTTACTACTGCAAATATCATAAAAAGTGCTTTCCATATGAAATTATTTAACAACCTTTATGATACATAGGTCTTTTAAGAAATTATATAAATGAAGATTTATGTACTATACATAATGGATTAAACTTACACACTTAACACAAATTTTTCGTGATAATATGATGTTCTAATAAAAAAATAAAATTGTTTGATTAAAATAAAGTACTATTTTCGTTGTTCATGAGAAAATAATTTTAATATATTTTTATATGTTTTATTATTGTAGTCGGATTTAGAAAAGTTATTTCTTCTACATTGACAGCGGTGTTTGAAAAAAGATTTTATAAGTAAAAATAAAAAAATATTAAAAGTATACACTCTTTTATAAAAAAAAAATAAATTACCAAGACAGATTTGTCGGATTGTGATGAAATTTCGCATTCAACAAATCTATATTGAGCAAGCAAATGATAAAATTTTCAAGGCCAACTTGTATGAATTGTAATTGCCTTTTGCTGAAAAATTCGCTAAGTATAAAATCGATCATAGGAGTGCAAAATTTATCTTTCCTCGTTTTCGCTGTTGTGACTTCTTAGAAAATAATAAATGGTGCCATGATGACGTTTTTGAAGATATTATAGACACGAGAAAGACTTCGAACTTTCCAGAATGCGTGAAACTAGGTGTTCATACTGAGCAATGAGTCGACACCTGCAACATACAGACACAGTTGTTCAAAGGTGCTGGCAGCAATGGTTGCCGAGGAAAACTTGTCGAATCCTTATCTCTGGACTGCTAAGGCCCAAAAGTACGAGGCAATGTCAGATAATTGTTCGACAGACCAGAAATAATACAAAGGTATCGTTGTCGACAATTCAAGGTTAAGATAGTCTTTTCTATGCCCTCCATGGCACCTTCACCATTTCACGATGTTAGATTGAGGTTGGGTTACGTTCACAGTGGCCCTTATGATGTTTACATTGACCCCACAAAATCAAAGGAATCATTTGAAGTGGTATCGCAACCAATCACCATGACTACCAACAGACAGACATCGCTTACTCTTCAGAGATGAATCACGCTTTACTCTTGAAGCTGATGACCTTCGTGTTTGTATCTAGAGAAGGCGGGGCCATGTATCTCAATCAGCCTTGGCTTTACAAAGACAGCCATAATTCCTGGTCTGAGGGTATGATTACTATTTCATGCGACAGCAGGTCCTCTTTAGACATACTCATACATCATTAACAACTCAATGGTTATGTTGTAATAGTTATGATGTATGATTGACCAAAGGATGTTGATACCATCCTGTGGCCAATTTTATTACCCTCATGACACTTCATCCGGGAGGACGATTTCCAACAAGATTATGTCAGACCTCATACCATTCATATATCTATGAATTGACTTTGTGAAGTTAATACGCTTCCTGGGTCAGCCAGATCATCAGATTTGTCACCAGTCAAGCACATCTGGGACATGGTAGGGCGCCAACACTCCAAAATTTCGCAGATCTGAACTGTTGAAACTTGACAAAATTCAATGTGAAATCAAAAATGTTTAAATATGCAATGTTAAATCGAATTTTTAAATTTTATTTTGTAATTAAAATACATATAAGTGGGTTGTAGAAATAAAAGTGTAGCTCTTTATATTTCAATAAAAATTATTCTCCCCTCATTGAAATGAAAAATGTGTTGCTACTCGAATGTATTTCTTAGATTTTATTTAACGTTAGATATTAAGATTTAGATTTTTTCTTTAGATATTACTGCTATACGTGACGCACATTTTATTTCATGGACTTTAATGTTTTGTTACTAAGTTTCTATGGGCTAAATGCAAATTTCATAGAAATAATTTTTGATCACGTTTTTAGAAATAAAATTAATGCAAGGAAATTTAATGTTTTAAGTTTCTGCTGAATATCAGAAACGTGTGGTATTTATAAAATGTTTTCCAGATATAATGATTCACTTTTAAAATTCAGTAAAGAAATGTAACCATTTTGCTTCTTAATATACGAATTTATTCTTTGCAGTGATACTCAAAAACACATTTTAAAAGAAAATGAAGCACATGCAGAATTTAAACCATTTTTACGGTCGATTGAAATTCATACGCAATCTAATTTATAGCTAATTGATTTTATATCGTTAATCAAGATTGTTTTTAATATTATTTTGTCACGATTTATGCGAGTATTTAATTTAAATAGTTAATATGGATTATTTTTTACCTGTTTATACATGTGAATGGAAAATTTTAGATATCAACCAAACTTAATAGATTGATTTATAATATTCTACTCATTTGTAATAAATTCCGTTAAGGAAATTTTAAATAAATTTTCATAATTTTTTGCAAATGCTATCCAATATCATATTTAGAAAATAAACTATTAATTACATTCTTATTCTTTTAAGTTTTCGAATAATTTTTACCTTCAGTATTTAGTAACAGTAATAGAAAATGTTTTCTAAATAGAAAATTAATTTAATCCCTTTTTATTTGACTGTACTAATGCGATACATATGATTATCTTCGTATGTAGACGTTTTTACTAAAACAGCTGCACCCTATGTGACAAATACAAGCCTATGGTCAAATACCACCTGCGTGTCTGGCGCTCTCTGTGGAGTAACTGATATTTCCAGATATAGAAGTGGCAATGATGTTATTGCTACAGGTATTTCTTCTTTGCTTATTAACATTGTAAAATAAAAAACGTAATCGCTACTAGAACAAACAAAAATGAAATAGATAACAATTTTCATTTTGATTCTTTGTTGTTTCTTGTAAGTTTTTTTCTCAAAAGTTATTTTATTATTTTTTTTTTCTGTTTTTTCTGGGGTTTTTTTTTTCACTTTTGGAATAATACTCTAATATAAATTATTATTAATATCATAAAATTTATCTAAAAGTAGAAAGAATATCTATTTATTTACATATTTTGATTAGAAAAAATGAAAGCTCATTATTAGTAAAAGAATTTTGAGTTTAATAAATTTCTATTAGAGTTAGTGCGTAGATTTTAAATTATTGGTCATGAAAATACAAAATAAAAAAAAGTCTTATTATTTTATATCTTATTGTATTAAATTTAACTATGTGTATCATAAAATCCATTTTAAAGTAATCACTGACAATTAGGATCAATTTTGCTTAGTGAGGAATTTTTTTAAACTTTTATTTATGAATTAATATAAATCTTTTTCTCGATGATAGTTATGTAAACATGACTAGTGAATCAAAGTGCAATATGCAAATAGATGAAATGAATAAAAAATGATGGAATAGTTTTTATTTGTTTTACTAGCTAGGGTTGCTTTTTGAAAAACAGAAGCTATGCAATCATTATTATAATTGCAATTAGTGAAGGGATCATTTATGCAGATTTTTTTTAATCTCACAATGTAATAACAAAGAAGATTATCTGTGGCAACTTTAGAGCTATTTAAAATTTCATAAATTTAATTCCAAACAATATCAATAAAATGTTTTGGTTTAGCAGCTTAATCTAGAAATGCTGTCGAGTAGTATGAAAAGTTATGATGCTGAATTTGAATATTGAAAAGATGCTAGACAGTTGTGACATTTAGCAGTATGTATATACATAATAATATATGCAACTAGTATAATATCAATATGTAAATAATAATGTTATCAGGTATGTAAATAGTAACATTATCAATACTGAAAAAAGGGTCCTTTTTAAAGAATAAACGATCATTTTGGTTGCTTAATAATTCTTTAAAAGCACATTTTCGACTGTTAAAATTTAACGACGGAAAAAATTAACAAATTAATAAAATCTACGGAACTATAAAATCTATTTTGGATCATCATCTGTATCATAAATTACAACAAAAAAAGACTTAATGAAAATGAAAAAGAAGCCAAAAATATAAATTTAAAAGTAAAGTTAAAATTGGATGACATCTGAAAAAGAAATGTTGTGCATGAAAAGTCTATTGAAAAACATGAAAGTGCTTAACAACAATAGTTCAGTTGTCTTTCATTTATAATTCGATGATTAGAAATTTATAATAACCCTCCGATATAATTACATTAGACAAAAATGTTATTATTGCTTTTATTATATTTTATTACTTTGAAGTGAAAAAAAAAAACATTTTTGTTTTCAAAATTTATTATTGATTATTTTATGTAAATATTAAACTACTTCATCAGGATACATACATATTTAATAAATACACTCATAAAACTATTATAGACTATAAAGAAATTAGTTTTACAATTTTACATTTTAGGCATTTTTAATAAAAATCATGAATTATTAATAGCAAAATGTATCATAGAAATACTAAAAAAAATTAAAATTTAATCAAAAATAAAATTTTATATTTTCCTTTCCTTTACTTTCAATAATTTTTGTCTAGAAATGTTTCCCTTCGTAAGTTTTAAATGTTTATCTTATCCCGACAAGTTAACTTACATAGCAATATATTATTATTCGCCCCCAAAAATAGTAAGTGAGAACTCTATAGGTGAATATCAAAACTTTTAACAAGGAACTTAGTCATCAAAACAAAAAACAAGCTTTATTAAAAGCCTTAAACTATGAACTGATTATTATTTTTAGAATTCACAAGTTTGTAAAGTTAATAGGTATAAAGTAAAAGCAACGAGTTCTACATGAAGCATCATAAATAATGCATAGAATTTAGTATTTTTCAGAAATTAGGATAACTTCTCATTCAGATCAGTAATACTAAAACTCATTTCAAATAAAATCGCAGTTTACCTTTGAAAAAAGCAAAAAATTTGACTTTTATGTTTGTGATATTGGTTTGTGATAAAATATTTTAACGGCAAGTTGTCTACAAAAATTTGAAGTACTTTATTGATATTTACATAATAGCATATTATTTTATAACAGAAATAAAGTTATTTCTAATAGTTTATGGTTATTGAACTTAATTGATTACAAGTTTTAAATTCTTTATTTATCTTATCTAGCTCTAGGTTAATTGTTCATACTTCTATATTCTGACAGAATATATATAATTTCTTTAATTTATCAATAAATTCTATCATAAAAAAGTGTGCCATTGTTAATTCACAACCTTATTTATTAACAATATGTTATATTTTAATAAAATATTTTTGAAATTATTTTACAACTTTTAAACATTAATACATTTATTTTTTACGTTTCTTTCATTCCTTGTATTTATCTTTATGTATATGAAATATATTAATTATTTTTATTAATAAATTATATTGTGATAAATTATTAATAAATTATATTTAAATAAAAGTAAATTATCAAGATTTTTTTAATTAATATTAAAGATTTATGAATGAATATCATGCTAATTTAGGATAGCATAATTGCATAAGGGTTCCCAAGACATTTTAATAGCCCCGTATTATCTTCGTAGTGGATTTTTCACATATAATGGGTCACATTTATGTGTTACAAAGGAGAAAACCAGGAAAACAAAAGTGTGACACATTTTGACGACAATCATGCAGAAGACAAAAAAAAATATATAAATTTCTGATTGCTCAACATTTTTGTGCTAATTGTCATAATATGTTAATTATAATAAGTTACAACTAATTAATTTAATTTTATGCAGTAATAAGATAGGCGTTTCATTTAAAAAAATAAAATTTACTGTAATTTTATTATTTTTTTGCAAAAAATATTTATGGCAAAAATTATAATTAAAATAAGTTCATTAATTTCATTTGAATTTTTATTTAATGGCTTACATTTTCTCGGTAAACAAAATAAATACCTATTATGATTTATTTTAACAACCGACACAAGGCAAAATTCCACTTCTATTTTTTCTTTAACTGACATGGAATAAAAATAATTCACATTTTAAATATACGATATTTGCATTTAGAAATAGGAGATCAATTTCAAAATACGATTACGATACTACTGTCATTACTTTGATGGAAATACATAGCCTTTTACATTCCATCACTCTAAAATATAGAAATATACATCTGTTTATTTTTGTGATAAATCTGAGGCGGAGAAAATAGGAAATTGTCCTCAAATGGGTAAAAACTTTCATATTTTGAAAACAAAAATAATGCACTTGTCAAGCACTTGTGATTTCATATGAAAATATATGTTATTGTTCCTGAAAAAATAACTACTACGCTTACAAATATACTTGGTATTTATGAAAATGTTTGTCTTATTTTTCTAATCTAAATAAGCTTTTGCTGTTTTTTGAAAGGAGTCTATTTTTCATAATTTTTATTTACTTTTAAAGTATTAATATTCATAAATGTATTTAAAAATAAAATGTAAATGCAAAGTCTATTGCGAGACTAAGCAAGAGTGGGCATTTTTTTGTTAAAATCAAAAAAGATTTTAAAAATTTATTTGCTATACAAAATAATATATTAGGTTGGGGAAAAAGAAATCCATTATTTTTACGTGAATTTTATGTAACTTCTTTTGCATTCACTTTGTAAAAAGGTTTAAAACAGCTTTCGTGTAGATTTTTAGGTCTTGCGCGTTACGACTGCTGACATGCGGTTAACTTCGATCATTTTTGATATTTTATAGATATTTTCGACGATGCTGTATCCACATGCGATGTGCACCTCTAACATCAAAAATAACTGGTTGTTACAGTCTTATATAGGCCGATAAACACCTTTCACAATTTTAGCCACCCGGCTATCTTTTTCGCCGTTACAAGAGAAAAACGAAAATGTATCGAATTTTCTGTTTGTTGTCTTCCATTTTAAAACCTTGTACTCGTAACTGAATCAATCAAACAAAAAACCGCAAGAAGATATTTTAGTAACAAATGTCACCTTTCTAACGAGCATAAATCTGAAATTGTTTGATAGATACCTCACGAGATAGCGATCATTACAGATGTCTACCGAAAAAATAATGGATTACTTTTTCCCCAAACAAATATAAGATGCAGTTATAAATAATTTTCTAAGATATATAGGAAGATTATGTCAAAATAATCATTATTATATATATATTTATTTATTTACTTTTTAAATATATGTATAATACACATGTTAACATAACATAATATATATTTCATATATATTTTAAAGTATTATTATATATGATTTCAATATTTTCTGGAGAAATATCACATAAACATAAAAAACATATACGACAATGAAAAAAAAATGTTTTTTTAATTCATATTAACAAAATAATGAAAACAAACATTTACTTTTGTAATATTTTTTTGCATAATTTAGTAAATTATAAGAAAAATAATCTCTTTTAAAATTTAATGATAATCAAATTGATCAACTGAAGTCTAAATGTTTAAACCACTGGAATAATAATCGATAGGAAACCCTTATCTAATTATGATCGTACCCTGGATTTGACTTATTTTAATCTAAATTTTCTCACATTAAAATATATTCACAAAACGTTTTAAATATACAAAAAATAAATTATCACAAATAATAATTTAAATTTTGCATTGCATATTTGTTGACAAGAGTGACACGTCCATTGAAAGACATGAATGTAAATTGAATGTAAGATTATAATGAAACATGGAAAAAAGCATTGGAAAATTTTAAAGCTCAATGGTAATTACTTAATGGATATGTTTATAACTTAATTACACATCGCAAAAATTATTGAATAACGTAACAAATTAATAAAATATAGCTTTGCAAGTAGCCTAACATGTATGAAACTATTGATAGTATTAAAGGTTTTCTAGACATTCATACGGAACAAAATGCTTCATTTTAAATAAAATTTAACTTAATCTCAAAATAAAGCACACTATATGTGATATACTTCAAGCTAATTCAAATAGCTTCAGTTAGTATCTCTTTTGTTGTTGTCGTGTGCCAGCAAGGCTGGCAATATGGGGTGCGCTGCTCCACTTTTCCAACTGAACCATATTTGGTGTGGAGTCCGACTTCCTCAGTACGCACATGCCATAGATACCCGTTTATAGGGTAGGCAATTATTTACACACAAAGAAAGGACAAAGACAAGAAAGAGAGAGAGAAAGGACATCCAGGCCCAAGCCAGGTCCCACCCATCTGTAGTCAGGTACGCTAACCACTAGACAGGTTGGGCGGCCAGTATCTCTTTTAAAATATATATATATATATATATGGTCTGTATGTAAGTATGTATATCTATACAATCACAAATGCTTAAATTAGGAATGTGTAATTTTAGCCTAAATGCCAAAAAAAAAAAAATGAATATGCAAATAAACAAAATGTTTAAATTACGTTAAAATTCTATTTGCAGTGAATAGAAAACCATAGGCTTGTAAAAATATCAAGAAATATATGTTATTTTGATATGGAATATACTTTATGATAGCAAATTAATTGCAAATTTATTTATACTTTCTTTGAAAAGCATTGCATATTTTTAATGCAACACTTCTGCAACGAAAATTATTTTACAAAGTTTTTTATTTTAAGTTTCTCATAAATCAAAATATTTTGTAAAGATTTAAAAATAACACTTTTTAAGTTTAATTATGTGTGAAAATTTATTTTAAACCAACTTTTGATATTTTCTTCGTTTATTTGACAGTTTTTCAGATACTTTACGGCAGGTTTAATTGAAAATTTCTTCGAAATTATTGCAAAGCAAGTTTTTAAAAAATCTAGTTATAATGGAATTAAATAATATTTAGTTTTTCTTATATTTAAATATATAGCGACACGTATTATGAAAACCCTTTATATTTTTTAATTTTATTTTTCACTTCTGTTTAATTTTAAGAAATAATTAGTAAAATATTTTCTGACAGAAGCAAAAAATGTTAATAAAGAGATTTTTCCTCACAATTATTTACACTACACAATATCTTCCACAACATTAATTTTTCATTCTTTATATAAGTTAATGCTATATAATTGCTGGGCCTCACCAGAAATTGGATTTAATTTCATATTTCATAGGAAATAGAATTTTGGTTGTAATTATATATTACTAAAGCATCCTTTTCAATTATGATTTTTAAAAAGATATTATTAATTCTATAATCCTTTTATCAATATAGCAGCTTTATTTCACTGAATTCTAAGCTAATCCTCTTAACTTAGATTAACATAGAAGGTTACTTAAAAACCTAATTTTCTGACATGTAAAACCTATTTATAATCTTGAAGTATGCATTAGTGATCAGCAAATATCATCAACTAATTAATGTGGAAAGTTGTTAGTTTTAAAGATTGGGATTAGCTTGATTATTATTTCTCAAGTATTTTAGAATCACTTAAATTATATGGAAGTTTTAACAACGTAATTTTATAATAATCTGAATAAAATATGTATAATCATACGCTTATTTATCCCATGCCATTTTTTATGTTTTATGAACTTGTGTAAATATTTATGTTAATTTTTATTTTATATATATATATTTCAAATACAATCGGTTAAACTTCATTCAAAATATTAGATACCATTAAGTGTATATTTTTATATATTACAGCGCATTAAAAATTTCAGAAAGTGTTACAGTTGAAAAAGATGTAACATTTCTCTAAATATTAACAGCTTCCCTTACAAATTTTTTTAAAAAAAATTGCAAAAAATCATCACATTTTTTTATTTTATTGCTAAATATAAGGAAACGAAACAAAATAAAATATGTAGGTTTTAAGTTGAATTTTTAATTTTTCACTGGTGTGAAAGCATGTAGTTTTAATATTAGTTTACAATCCCGAGTTATCTCGGGCAAAAAAGTTAAATATTAGTCTTTGTATGATAGTTTTTGAAACAAGGGAAACACTAAGTGATACCTGACATTCCGTACGCTGGTATCTGGTCTCATTTCTTACGGCATCATCACCATTATTTTACTTTTTTTCAACATAACTATCCTCCTTTGTACATTACTAATCCACAAGCCGTCGTATACTATACCATAGAGAAACATGTGGCCAATCCCGAAAAAGAACCGCGAAATTAAAGTAAAGGCAAATTGTATGTTAAAACAGAATATTTCCTTTCATTTCCACCAGGCCGAGTAAAAACGTGATTCAACAAATCGTACTCACAATTTTGCTTCACCCGAGTTTTCTCGGGATAATAATTAACTGCAATATTAATGAACCCGAGATAACTCGGGATAATAAGGCAAGCAGTTCACACAGTTAAGAGAAATATCTTTATATTTAATCTAGAAGTAAATGCTAAAATTAAGTACCAAAGCTCTAATTTTCCTTATTAATTAATACTACATTTATAATATACTAGTTTCACTATTGTTCCAAATAAAGACTTTAAAACATTTTCATCTTTAGATGATTTTTGAAGCAAATGAGTTTCTTCTAAAAACATGAATCTTTCTTCACTTAAATCTTGATGTAGCCTTGAAGGAAATTTTATATATGTCTAGTGTTAACTCTCTCTGTACATTTAATTCAATTATGTATTTGATTATATGTTCGTAATAATAAATCGTGAATCAAGGTCAAATCTTTTTTTCAACAGTCGATAAAATTTAAATGAACTTATAATATTCTGTTTCTAACATTTCAATTTATTTGTTGAGAAATTGCCCCTTTGTATCATTCATCACTTCTGAAACATAAATAGGCACAAGCACAAATAACTTGATATGAGTTCCTGACTTTCTCAATATAAGCAGAATAATATGTTTTATTAGACCACAAGAATAGATTTTCAATCTATTCTCAAAAATTATGATTCACTAACGGCAATTATATATCTTAGAAACCTACCAAATTTGTCTTAGTTTAAAATAATTATAAATTGTATATATATATATATATATATATATATATATATATATATATTGTTGTTTCCAATCTCATCTTGGATAGCGGAGCAGTACCAGATCCATGAGTCCATGAATCCTTAAAAAAATCGAGAAAGGGAGAGGTATTTCAAGAAACTCTTCCATTGTGAAATCGAGGTAATCTAGCAGATGTTTAGGACTAGCCTTGCTGGAGTTGCACTTTTTACAACTAGGAAGAGTTTAATTTGTCCACTATATGTGAGACTCTTAATATGCCTACTGAATCTAAATGTAGCCGCCCGGTTAGCACATGTACCCTGAAAAGCAAGAGCTCCACTGAGACTCTTACAGGGATACCAATGATGTTCCGGAAAGACAAGGCAAGCTTTATTACATTAGTTTTGCGGATAGAAAATAGTTCAGAATAATATATATAAATACCATCAAAATGATTATTGGACAAATATGGATAAAAAAATAATAATGAATTTGAAATTTGTAAAAATTAATAAGTAATGATGTTGAAAAAGTCCATACTAAGAAGAATTACTTCTGGAATTAATGCCATTATTCACATACCTGGACACAAAGTAAAACGGAAACTGGATTACGGCACAGGTTCCACTTGATAAAACAATTTTGATAATTCGTCTTTGTTAGTGACTAGGATATAATTAGGAAGCGGTCACAGCGGAGATCAAGTATTGCGTTGCGCTTGATTGACCTGAACGCCTTGGTTCTACATTTTGCAGATAGTTCTGTGATTTTGATTGTCTCAAGACAATCATTATTGGTACTCAAGTAGCAATAGTGAGCTATGATAAACCATAATACAGATAAACTTCAGTTTGACTTCCATCAAAACCAGACATACTCGCAATGGAAAGCATTTCTCCTATTCTGGGACGTGAATTATTTCTACTTATGTATAAGAAACGTACTGCAGGAATTTTTTTATATACGTTAAAGGTGTCATTAGTTCCACTGTTGCTTTACATGTATGCGTTGGAAAGTTAATTATTTCTATACTATAGTATGGTATTTATGTACTATGGTGTCTTCCTGACGTATGTGTATTTCGTGTGTATAGTAGAATTGAAAAATCTCTAATAATCATAGGGTTGTATTTGAAAAATTGGTAGCAATAAGAATAGCCTTTCTGAAATAGCAAGTTTAATATGATCAGGTATATATATATATATATATATATATATATCATTATTATTGTAGTCTTTAGGAACTTAATGTCCATAGTTTAAACAAGTCAAATAATTTTCTATCAAATTTCCATTTTTTTCTGAAGTGTTTCTTTAAATGTGAATGATTGATTAAAAATGAATTATATTGGGATATCTTCACCAATTACAAGTAACTATCTCAAGGTGTTTTAAGGAACCGTATTTCAGAACTGAATCTTAAAATAGAAGCATATTTTCCTAGAATTTCCGCTACTAGATAGTTCTTTTAAAAGTGGAATATTTCAGCTTAGAATCCAACTATTGCTGCACAAAGGGAGTTAATTTTTTTTTCCTTTTCAATATTTACCTATATCGTTAACTATGCATCATTGCCGCATTTCAAACATAAATAGGGTTAAATTGCAGAAACAATACATTAAAGATGTTTTAGAAACACATATAATACTTTTTAATTCTAAACTATTTTAAAATGACTTATATTTCAAGAAGAATATATATTATCTCACACAGCGAAATAAATAAGTGAATAGTAGAAATTAAGCGTTTTGTTTACATCAATTGGACCGAATTAGACCCGAGGTAGCCTAATTGGTTTGGGCTTCAGTCTCACAATCGCAAAGTTGTGGGTTCGATTCCCCGCCGACTAAACATCGTCGTATTCACTAATATCGGCAGGGCAACATAAAATATTTTGTGGTCTCAATGTCCTCCATGCTGCCATTCTAAATTAATACCCTTGGGGTTGCTCCGAGCCAGGCCTAGGGGCTTCCTCTCTTTAAATTGGAAGACCCAGATGGTGGTGCCATCTGGGAGCCAAGTCCACCCTTTTGAGAGGATGTTCTGTGGAAAAACGGAAGGCACTCTTTCTGTCAGTCGCCCAGTCTCAGACGGGGGGGGGGGGAGAGCTCCGCCTAGTGTCATACGTAACACGTGTAACACTAGGCGGTGTCATACGTAACAACACATTAATCAAAAATTATTTGTTCATCAAAACGAAAACATTTGTTGCTTGTTTAAGAAATAAAGATATGTAATTGCTAGTTATATGAATTTATATATAAACAAAGAATCA
>JAPDSC010110174.1:0-19014 GCA_026290005.1 Latrodectus geometricus | reverse complement strand
CGTCCCCCCCCCACTCACACTTCTCCGCAAAGAAACAAAAACGAAACCAAAACACACTGCATTTCTGTTTATTTAAAAGTATGGACTTTGGAATTTTAACAGGATCATAACTGGTTCTAAATAAAACATACAGATCTTATATACTAAGTCGTAATAGCTTAAACAAACCACCTAGTCAATATTTTAAATGTTACCTAGTTTTATTAGTATGATTTCTATATGCACTCAGAGGAACTGAGCTGCACTCGCAGCCAAGTAAATGAATTTGCGTAAATTTTGTAAATATTTTTCCCTTTATATTGTAGTCAATTCAGAACTGTAAAACCTTTACTGTTGTAAATGGTTCCATTTAGTAATTTTAAATACATTAAAACCACAAAAATGCTGTATAATCATGAAATTTATAGAAGCAAGAAATCTTTATTTGTTATCCTGCGTTGTTAAAAAGGCAAAATGTAAAAAAAATTTTTCCTTATGTAAATTTATGTGTGATACCAGGGCCGGCGCTAGTTGTGGGCAAGCCGAGCCCCTGCCCAGTGTGGCAAATCGGCCCTAAAATTAAATTTCTCAAACCTTTAAACTTTTTTTCTGTCTAAAATAATTGAGTTTTGACCCATGATATACTAAACTTTTTTATTTAAAATGAATTATATTTTAATGCATTAAGATATTTGGAATCAAACCCCTAACACCCTGTATATATACATGGATATGATGAGCATTATGGAAGAGTATATCTGGAGAGTGCTTAAAAAAGAAGAAGCTAAAGTGCACTATCTCGGAAAAGAAATTCAAAATGAATTGATTATTCTTTTAGCTGAAAATATAACATCTCATATTATTACTGATATTAAAAAAGCAACATATTATTCAATAATTCTAGATTGCACTCCAGATATCAGCCAGATCGAGCAAATGACAGACAGTTTTAGTAAGGTATGTATTCATTTACAAATCCAATCCCAACGAGGTTTCCATTAAAATTAATGAAAGCTTTTTAGGCTTTCTTCCGTTTGAAAAATCGACTGGATATGAACTTTCAGCTCTAATACTTAAAAGACTTGAAACATTGGGATTGAATTTGCAGGATATGAGGGGACAGGCTTACGATAATGGGGCCAACATGAGAGGCAGTAAATCGGGAGTACAATATAGAATAAATGCGTTAAATCCAAGAGCATTTTACCTTCCATGTAGCAGCCACTCATTAAACTTGGTAGTTAATGACGTGGCAAAAGCATCCTTCGAAGCCGCCAATTTTTTCAATATAGTCCAAAAAATATATATGTTTTTTTCCTCATCAACTTTTCGATGGACCATATTATTAAAATATGTTTCCGGACTTACTTTGAAACCTCTAAGTGATACTCGTTGGGAAAGCCGAAAAGATGCATTAAAACCACTAAGGTATCAATTAGGTGGGATATACGATGCTTTACTTGCTGTTTGTAATAACTCGGAGGTCGACAACTCTATAAGAGTTGAGGCTTCTGGACTAATAAGTTGTGTCAAACAATTTAAATTATTATGCTGCATTGTAATTTGGTACAAAATCTTGAATTGTATCAATCCTATAAGTAAGCTCTTGCAGACAAAAGACTATGATTTACCATCTGTTATGGAGCTCTTGAAAAATTGTAAAGGTTTTTTCAAGGATCTTGGATCGGACAGAGCCTTTAATGAAATGCTTTGCGATGCTCGAGAACTCGCAGACGAAATTGACATACCAGCTAATTTTGAGCTCACCCAGCCACGTCACTGAGTTCGAAGAAGGAATGTTAATTTCGACTATGAGGCAAAAGATGATCCAATAGAAGATCCTGCTTTGAAATATAAGGCAGAATTTCATATTTTTTACATTAGATAAAGCTATCAATGCACTTGAATCCATTTTTGATTTGATGAGTACCCACAGCAAACTATTTCCAATTTTTTTACAATATTTCTGATTTAAAAGATATTCCTCAAAACGACATATAAAGTATTTTAAAGATTTAGAAACAAAATTGACTGATGGGAATTCATCCGATATAAACGCGCTTGACTTGGCAGACGAGATAGTAGCTGTTTTGGCTTTGCTAAACAAAAAAGAAAGTCCAGTTGAGATTTTAAAATTCATATCAAACCTGGATTTTGCTACCAATCTTGGTATAGTTTTAAGAATATTGCTGACTCTCCCAATAAGTGTGGCAAGTGGAGAAAGGAGTTTCTCCAAATTAAAATTAATTAAAAATTTTTTACGCTCCACAACTACCGAGGATCGACCAAAAAATCTTAACTACAATAGCCGTCGAACATGACCTGGCTGAAAAAAATTAATGTTAAAGAAATTATAAAACAATTTTCAGAATTAAAAGTGAGAAAAAAACACTTTTAATTTCAACTCTCGGATTAAATGTATTTTTAATATGTAATAAAGTTTTAATATTTAGTGGTTTTATAATTTGTTTTACTTTTTATTAAATATCTGTTCTGTATTTTATAATTATGCACCAAAAATGACTCTTTCCTTTTTTTCTGTGCAACCCTAATTTTAATTTAGTGCCAAAAACATAAATAAATAAATAAATTAGTATTTTTTTGCTAATCAAAACTTCAACATTGCTGATGAATGCAATTTTTTTACTCGTTTTATTTTACCATTAATCGTGAAAAGGGTTTAGGTTATCTCATTTAATTTTTGTTATAAAGGGGTGGCATTTTACCTCTTTCCCCGGGGCGGCGAAGCTGCTAGCGCCGGCCCTGGTGATACTGCTAGTTATAATTTATCCAAGCATTTCCATTATTTTAGCATATTGTTTTTTGCTAAATTTATACTATAAATACATACTAAGATTTTTTAACCCTTTTTCCTTTAATTTTGAACATGAATTATATCAACTTGATTAATTCCACCAATAAAGAAAAAATCATGCAAAGAAGGGTTAAGTAATATTGTATAAATTGACAACATCGAATATATTTACCATTAAACAAAAATAATATTGCAATAAAAGAACCACATTTAAAAATTTTCTAAAGGATTCGCCGTTGATAGTTTTACGCTAGGCTATACCAGAAAGTGATCAAGAATCGTTACTATACATATATTTACAATGATTATTATTGAAAATGTTAATTAATTATAATAAAAACAATTTCATTACATTATAAGTGTTTAATTATATAAATATATTTAATTATATTTAAAATAATTTAATTATTTTACAAATGTTTAATTATATTAAAAATGTTTAATTATATTAAAAATATTTATTTTCATACAGTTTAAATAACGCAGTTTTAATGTTCTATAAAATACAATACTTTAAATATGAAAAACAGCAGCATCAATTTACATCTAATTTATTTCAAGCTTATTGAAAAAAATTTTCAGAATTTAGGAACTGAATGGAATGGACAAAGAATGCACATTCATATCTTTAAATTTGAATGTCGATACAAAGGAAATATTAATGTTAAAAAGTAAATCGTTGAATAACAATCAACGATTGATTTCATAATGAGGTAAATCAACTGATAATATCGATGCCAGCAAATGTAAGCGAATTATAAAAAGATAAGTCACAGTCATTACTAAAATATAAATTGCAAGAAAATATTCAAAAGTTTATGAAAAAAATGAATTTTGTTTGTCACAAAAACAATGTGATCCGAGAAATATAAAAGCAAAATAAATATTAAAAATATCAATTTAATATGTAAAATGATTCAGAAATAATCTAAAATTTTCAACAAAATCTAAATTCAATATTATACAGAATAAAACGCCTGCGCGCGTTACATATATTTATAAAAATATTTATACATCAATAGTTCCAAAACAAAATTTATTTTGAACTAAAAATTCGATTTTTTTTAAAAGCAGACTTATATATTGTACTTAAATAAATGATGTAGTGAAATAGAAATATATAATTAAAAATTTCTGTGAAAGTCAGACTGTGAACTGGAAGAGTACTTTTGATTTCGTTTCTGCCAGAACTAGAGACACTGGGACGGGACGTGAGAGTCGTGTCGGAGTAACGAGAACGGTGGGGTTGGTTCTGTTTCTTGGGGGTCCGCTCCCGGTCGTTGTAAAACAAAATGTCCGAATTCATTGTTTATGGGTTAATGTGTAATAAATGTTTCGTGTCCCAACAATTTGTTTTGTGTTATTCAACCATCCTGGAGACGACAGGATCGTGAGAACATCACAATTTCAATGGTGAAAAATTGTGTCTTGCTACGGGATCTTGTGGATAATTGCCACTCAATAGCTTTTTTTTCACTTAAGGATTAATTAGACCAGGCCCTACAGTTTAAATTGGATTCCGAGCCACTACAAACATCCCTATCCTAGATGGAATCGAATCCACAAACTATTGAAACGAAGGCCAGGATTGGAGATCCAATGCCGTGTACATGGATTCATCTACTGGCAGTGATTGCGAAAAATGATAATTTTTTGAAAAAAGAAAAAGCCTTAATGCTCATAAAAGAGAACAGAACTCCGAAATGGCATGAATTAGGGCACACATAAGTAACACTATAATCCGAATTTTATAAAGGCAGGGGCAAACGGTACTGTTGCCCAGGCTCCCAAATCCAATTAAAATTATATTACTGTACTACTGATAATCTGATGTATTAAATTTCTTTCATAATTGTTGTTATAAAGCAGAGGGTTTCTATAAAGCTCAGTCGAACTAATAATTTCGAATCCCTATTAATTACCGTTTCTTCCTGATGCTGAAATCGCAATAAGGAAATAAAGCACAGATCATGTTAGCTAAATATTAGAATTAAGATTCACTTTATCAAAGCGACGTTCTCACTTCTATCTCGGACGAAAATTCGCCAGGAAATGGATTTTATTTACAGGCAAGATAAAAAAAAATTAATGTAAGAAATCAAATATCAAATTTGAAAATCAGATTTTAAAATAAGTTTAAAAGAGACAACACATTTTTTCAAACTTACTTACATTTTCGACAAATTAAATGCTATATCATTACTCTTTCAATTAAGCAATCAAAAACTAACGAAAAAAGAATATTTTAATTGTTTTTACAAATTTTATAACGAAATCATTTCTGCCATCAGCATTCAAGCCTTTAAAGAATAATAAATATGTAATAGTAAAAGACACACGGCAACTAAGAACTCAAGTGTATGTGTTTCTTCTGAAAGGAGAAAACATTTTCCCCCCTTCCGTATAAAATCTGGTTTTAAAACTTGAGTTTTCGATTGCAAAAGGTTAAGTTTTTATTTAAAATTTGATTATATAAGTCAATGTCCGCTTTTGAAATTCTTTTAGCCTTTTTTTTTTTTTTCCTTTCCAAAACATTTTGCCTCTGTGCAATGTAGTCTTTTGTAGAAGTTAAAATTGTCATCAAGGAATCCTTATTCGCTTAAAAATTATATCTGTGGTTTTCAACCTCTGTACGGTGGCACTTTTGTGTGCCGCAAAATTCTTAAAATGTACCTCCAAATTTAATAAATCTATATAGTAATATTTATAATGCTCTTTTTTACTACGACTAAAATAATAAACGCATTGTTTTTGTAGCATATATTATGTTATGTTATTTTACATTCAAATTATCAAGCAGTTTATTATTGGTACGTAAACTACTTTTAAACTTATCTTTTTCTTTGTGTGCCTCCAAATTTTGAAATAGTTAAATGTCCCTTGACAGAAAATGGTTGAGAATCACTAGATTATACATTTAAGAATAAAATATTTACAATGAGTATGCAATTGAATTTAACTAAAAAAATGAGAAAATAGTTGTCATTAAAATAATTTTCTTCATACAAAATTAAGGGATAATATTCTAAAAAATATTTTTCCCTTGTTAAAACTATTCTAAAAATATGTGCTACTCGTATCAAAAAACAGATTTGGGATTTTATTAAAGTACAATATATCTAAGATTAATTTTTTCACTATTTAAATATAAGGAATTTTGATGAAGCGACAATCACTTAGCAAAAAAAGAGCAATTATTTTGAAGTTCTAAATAAAAAAAACTTCGATATAATTGCTGTTCATTTTGCTCAACGAAAGATATGAGGTTTTAAGAAAAAAAGGGGGGATTAAAAATTAAGGAAAAAATTTAATAATAAATTTGATTTGCTGTGCATTTATTCCCTGAAATAACAATAACAATGGACTTTTAAAAGTTGTAAATTAGATGGGTTAACATTACGAGAAAGGCAGAATTATTCTTTCTTTTAATAAATTAGGGAAAATCTTTAAACTGGGTATATTTTGGAAGTCGAACAATATTCTTAAATCTAGGGGGAAAAATATTCATTCCAGCTGAGCGAACAGAATTTTTAAGCAATTCTATACGCTCAGCCGGAATTAAAACTGATACGTTAAAACATGTTACGTTAAAAGTAAACATACAATTATTTAAATCCCCAAAACTGGTCATATATTAAAAACTAAATATTCTCAGTGAAATATCTAAACATCAAATCTGAATTCATAAAACAATCAACATTGAAAATTGATTCAAAGTTAATACAAATTGACGTACGTTAAGTGACACTTGCCTAAAAGAAAACAAAGTTAGAAAAAGCGCATGCATTTTTCAAGGTTGGTTTTTGGTCAAAATAAAAATTTTTATGTCTAATCACGTCTTTCTTTTAAGGTAATTTAGTAAATGTGTACATCATATAAATTGCTATGGCAAATTTTTAGACCTAAATAAATAACCCAGTATGTGAATATATTTTAAATAAATACTGAATTAATATTGTTGAATAATCTAAACAATAGGACTAGTCCAAAATTTGTTTACTTGTGAATATTACTGTAATTGATCTGATTTGAAGTCTAGAAATTTCACTGAAAATATTTAGTTTTTTTATGCTATGAAAATATTTTATTGATCCTAATTTTTACTTTAATTTATATCAACAAAAGATGTAATTCACAATCCTAAGAAATAACTAAAGATAATTTTGTTCAGAATACAAGATACAGGTTCAGTATGTGAAATATAGCTGATTCCATTGATATATTAAATCTGCCTAAGTTATTAAATTATAATTTATATATAAAATTATACATAAAGTTATCGGACAAAGTTATTAAAACAATTAAAATTACTGAAATACAGTTAAATACATTTGGTGTTTTATACTTGTGAATTAACAATTATGATTTTTTTCCAATTATTGCAAATCTCTAGGATGCAAACTGAATTACAATGTAATGAACTGGAGAAGTTTGTTATAAATTATGAAATAATAAATTTAAGTATGTTTCCAATTTAATGAATTGCTGAATCCTATATCCACCGTAAAGATATCTAATGTTTCAATTTTATTTAAAGCAAAAATTTAGAAGACAACGATGCTAAATATCATAAAAATATCTTCTAAAATGATGTTAAAAGATATTATAAAAAAAATTTGTTAAAGCAATTGATATTTGAATAAGTTATTAACCTATAAGTTAATCAAGGTTACTCACAATAAATATAAGTAGTAATACATTACTAAAATATCATTAAAAACAAACGAGGCTAACTGAAATTTTCTTCAATAAAATGCAATGGTAAAGTGCTTTGTTGGAAACGTATTCTGGCTTTAATAAACGAGAATTCATTTCTAAAAGAAACACAACTAGCTTAATAATTTTATAAATGAATGCATCTTGTTTTTTTCCCAAGGAATTTATTACTTACATTGTTTTCATAAAATAAAGAATAGCGTATTTTGTTAACGAGTAAAAATATCAACCATATCAGCTTTTAAAATCATTTACTTTAAGGAATAATTTTGATTTTTTTGGCAAATGCATTTATTTCATATTTTCAGTAAAGTTAAAGCTCACATGAAATGCTTACAAAAATGCAAAATACATTGAACAAATGTTCATTTAATGATCAGTGGGCTCTCCTTTGGCCTTTATCACCTCTCTTAGACATTGTGGCATTACCCCTACAAGTTTTTTTGTTATTTCCGAAGAAATATTAAACCAAATACATTACTAATGGCACTCTTGAGTTCAAGTTTGCTTTTTATGTCATATTTTTTGAGTTGCCGGCCAATTTCTTCCCACAAATGTTTGATGGGGTTCAAATCAGGTGACTGTGAGGGCTCTTAAATTGTTGCTGCACATGGTAAAGGCACCACTCTTGGCAACTCTTAGAGGTGTGTTTAGGATCGTTGTCCTGCGGTAAAGTAAATCCTGTTCCAAGAGATAGTTTCTTTGCTTTGGATAACACATTTTGCTCAAGAATATCCAGATATCCGTATTGATCCATATTACCTTCGATGAATTGCAAGTTTCATATTCCAGAAGCATTCATACACCCCCACACCGTAACATCGCCACCACCGTGCTTCACAGTTCCGCATAAGTTCTTAGTTAGCATTTGTTGATTTGGTTTTCTCCACACCATAACTCGACCATCTGACCCATGAATGTTAAATTTTGATTTATGGCCCTTTGATAATACGCCGTTAATCGGAAATTAATTGAAATAATCTCGAATTCAATGTTCAATAATGTTGTAACTAAATTGGTTTCCAAGCGTTTCATGCCTCATGCAATATATTTTTTTCTTTTGTCAATTGCCAGGCTAAAAATATGGGTTGCGCTGCTCCACTTTTCCAACTGAACAATAATTTGTGGAGTCCTACTTCCTTAGTACACAAATGCCATAGGTACCCGTTTATAGGATAGGCAACCATATATACTACATTCATACAAGGAAAGGACAAAGACAAAAGAAAGAAAGTACATCAATGCTATAACTAGGATTCGAACCCAGAACCTTCCTATCCGCAATCAGGCATGCTGATCACTAAGTGGCATTCAATGCACGATGGGTGGCATTCAATGTATTATTAGCTGATTTAAAAGCGAGATCAAATTTAGCAATGCAAAACAGCGTTTTGAGCAATGCTTAAACTTACCGCTTTTGTTGCCTAGAGGTTGGCGCTTTTATCTTCAATTTAAAGTTTCGTGGGTTTGAATCCCAAATGTGGATTAGAGGTTTATAGTGGTTTACAATCTACTTTTAAATAGTGGGTTCTGGGACTAATTAGCCCTCGGATAAAGAAATCAAATTATCTGTATTAGTTGTTTATTTTAAAATAAATTTATTCTGGGGTCAATAAAAGTTTCAAATAAAGTTGTCAAAACCATAGAAAGTTTGCTGCTTTAATAGTTCGTAATTCCTCTTAATTACTAATAAATTTATTTATTGGTTCCTATTATTTTTAACTATTAATATTTGTTATTCATTTATCTCGCGTTTTGAAATTTAATATTTTGCATTAAAAACATAAATATTAACAATACAATCAATGTACATTTTAAAAAGCTATATTTATAATAATTTAATAGAATTCATATTTTATTTCTTCGTAAGCGAGAAAAACAGTCTTAAAAATTTAAACCTTAATTTAATTTTTGAATATTACTGCTGATAGAAAAATATTCTGGCCCCTTTCCAAGTGTTCCGAATGACGCATTGAGTCTGTCTTACGTAAAATGATGAATTCTCATCAATCATTGGTGGAGTAAAATGAATATTAATAGATCACGTGTCTCTCTCTCTCTCTCTTTCGACGCTATTCTCGAAAAGTCTTTCAAGTTAAGCAATGAACTTTATTGATGAAACATTTTTTGTTTGAACTTAATATTTTTGATTGAGTGCAGGTTAAGGACGACGGAATTCGGAGACAATTCAGGTAAGCATATTTATTTATTGTGAGCATTATTGTGAACATATTTATTTATTGTTAATGCAATGCACTTAAGCATTTACACTAAGATTCTGGAGTTAATTAACCTTTTTTCATATTCTAGATTTCAATTGATGTTTTGTAACAAATATTATATAGGGACTCTTAAAAAATTTTTTCACCATTTTTAGAAACTTTTTTTAAGCATTTATTGTGTCTCTTTTGTTTTAGTAAATTTATTTTTTTTAAATAATGTATATTTAAAGTTAAACCTTTCCATAAGCACGTTAATTTTTAAATTAATTATTTTTACCAAAATTTTCATTCAAATTTATTTTAGTATTTTCAAAATGCATAACATTTATATTTTGTAATCTTTCAATCCTTCTAAAATCATGGACATTTACTTTTAAACTATTATTACAAATTTGTTTTTCGTGTCTAAAACTGAAACAACCGATATTTCAGAAAAAATATAATTTTGATTTCATTATTTTGGGAAGATGATGAAATCAATATAAAATAAATCTCAGTAAAATCCTATTTTAGCACACCTCTTGGTGAATAGTGACATATTTTTTTGTCAACAAAAATTACTCGATTTCACGTTATTCTGAATCCTACCATTTCCAATGTATTAATATATTACAGTTATGCTTTACAATAAAATGCTGGAATGTTTACTTAATTCAATTATATAATAAAACTAGCTGTACCCGCCCGGCGTTGCCCGTACATTTAGAAAATGCAGATAAGTGAATAGCGCAGTGTATATATACATGGTGTAGGACATGTCCTACACCATGTATATATACACTGCATGTCCTACACTACATAAATATATAGTAGTGTAGGACATGTAGACTGTCTCTCTCTCTTCCCCCCCCACTCACACACAACATTCCCCGTCGATAAAAAGGAACAATATATCCTAAATATTTTAAACGGAAAATTTTCCAAAAGGTGGTCGCCAGAATTGTTTCTCAAAAGGAGCTGGTACAACCCCGGAATCAGCTATCGGCGAGCAGCGATCTCGAGAAGAAGTTTTATAAATAATTTTTTTTTAAATTTTTCTAATTCAAAAATCGAAAATCGGGCTTCGAGGTCTGGTGGCCAGCCCCCTTGTGCTTCCGTGTAAAAAATTCCAGGTCCCTGCGTGCGATAGATTTGGCTGGAGAGCTCGGTCAGACGGACAGACACATTACACTTGCTTTTATTATTATAGATTAAAGATAAATTAAAATTAGATGTAAGTTTGATTTCCTAACGATTTCTTATTAAAAAGTTTAAGTGTATCTAATAAATTCTTCAAAGTTTTTATTTGCTTTCAAGAATTTGAGAAAACTTGAATGATAAATAAACTGCTATTCGTTTGTGCTAAAATGAATAATAATTAGAATTTCCTGAAGAATGTATTGAGTCAATAATATAGTATGAAAATGGGTACTTCTTCATTTCACCGGTGCAAGTTATAAAGTCGCCAAATGGCATTACTATGCGTAACAAAAAATCACAAAATTTCTGCTTTTTCCATCATTAACTTTCTGTTTTTTCCAAACATTTTAAATAAAAAAAAATATTTTTACAAAATAAAATTTTCAATTAACATTAAATGAATTAAATTAATGGTACAATCCTAGGAGACAGGATTCAATTTGTCACCAAAGGTCCCATACCTTTGGTGACAAACGGGAAAAAAAAGCGTCCAGGCAGAACGAAATGGCAAAATAAGAATTCTAGAAATCGTTACGTTTATCGTATCTAGTGTATCAAAGTAGGATTACCAAGAATGACAAAATTTATAACCAACTAAAATTATTCATCCCAAGGACCTAAAGCACATTTTAACCTAAGATTCAAAACACTGATGACAATTATTCGACATAATGCAAATGAATATCTAGATCTGTTATAGAAAAAGTCCTTAATAGGTGAAAATGCGCTTTAGGTCCCCTACTTGGCGCGTTTTCAAAATCGCCGATGCCATTGCGAAAATTCTACGGCTATTTCAAAGTGAAACTTAATTAGCGACCAATGAAAAGACTAAAACAAAAGGATAATTAATGAGCATGAGTGAAAAAGCGCATCAAATTCGCGAGTTGGTGAAGTAGGGGAACTAAAGTGCAATTTAACCAACAAAAGAATATGGAATTAATTTTATAATACACACATACACAATCAGCCAGTTTAACAATATAAAATTCCAAACACGAAAAACAAAAAGCATCATACTTATAACTTAAAAGGGATAAAAAGAAATTATTGGCTGTATCCCAGTGTACGGTACGCTATTTTTATACAATTAATATAATTATAGAATATACAATTAATATCATTATATAATATAAAATTATATTATTTTATACAAATAATATAATTTTATACATTATTATATACAATTAATTATAATTGTATATATGATTACCGTTGTATATATGCGTACCGTATAAGGAGCGTACCGTTCACTGGGAATTAACCGAAATTATTAAAGGCGGAAAAAATTATAAGGGTAAGTAAAGTCCAAATTTTAAAATGCAAAATTAAGATTTCATCTTGATTATTATAAGTTATTCTCTGAAACATAAATAATAACATTTTATCACTCACTCATAATTTTGGCTTCATTTTTTTTTTTTTTATTCTTCCATAAAAGCTGATCCTCTACTTTGTAGGTGGAGTTTTTTCTTCCCCAGGTTTCTTTTCTCCTGGTTTTCCTCCTTTATCATCAGGCTGTCCGGGTTTTTTCTCACCAGGTTTTTCTTCAGGCTTTTTAGGATCCATTTCTTCTCCCACGGGAATTAAATACTCAAATGAAAATATGTGATGAATTTTTTGCTTTAAGTAAACTATGCAGTAACGCAGCTTATCAAATCAAAATTAGAATGTGAAATTCTGCAAATTGTCTCACTTCACTCGCGTATCATATCCACGTAGCACCTTCTCACGTGGATGTTCAAACCAGCCTTTACAGTTTTAAATAACTGTAACAATTTTTACTTCTGGAAACGTCTAGAAATTTCTGTAAAGTTTGGAATAGAGGGCGCTAGTTTCTCAGTTAATAGGAAAATGGTTCCTATCATAACTTACCGCTGTTGTACTTCTTACATGTTTATATTATTGCAGACTAATACAATAATATTCCATGTTTCAAAATTGATGTCGGATTTAATATTGATAGCAATCAAAACATTAATTTATATTCAATGAAACTTACTACGTTATAGATCAACTTCGATTCAAATTAAAGTTATTTCATATTGTCAGTGCGAATGATGAAAACTTTCCGAATTTCAGTAAAAGAAATCATTATAATCATAGAGGTTGCCTTTGACTAAATTTTTAGTCAAAAAGGAAATAGTTATCCGAATTCAGCGACATTAAATGAATGAAACTTTTATTTCTTTTTTTCCAGTTAATAACAATCATGTAAAAATAGGGGAAATGGCGGCATTTTTAAACAACCAAGCTAACAACATTCAAATTAGGAATATACTTTATGGTGCCTCTTTGATTCTCGCAAAGTTGTAATCGCGATTGATCGCCAAGCCGGGCAAACCCCAATCATATTCCGATAGCAACAGGGGAATTCATTGTCTGTGCCAACAAAAATCGCCAATAAAAACGATAACCAAACAAAAATCGCCATGTTTGCCAAGAGGCCACCTTAAAGTATAGTTTTACCATAATTTGACATTGGTAACAAACAAATTTCAAATGGACAGACAGACAGACACATTACACTTGCTTGTATTATCTATCTATAACCCCGGAATCAGCTATCGGCGAGCAGCGATCTCGAGAAGAAGTTTTTTAAATAATAATAATTTTTTTAAAATTTTTCTAATTCAAAATTCGAAAATCGGGCTTCGAGGTCTGGTGGCCAGCCCCCTTGTGCTTCCGTGTAAAAAATTCCAGGTCCCTGCGTGCGATAGATTTGGCTAGAGAGCTCGGTCAGACGGACAGACACATTACACTTGCTTTTATTAATATAGATAAATAAATAAAATATCAAAAAAGAAAAGTGTGAAAAAGCCATGCTGCTTACATTTGCCAAATATTCAAATATTTATGATAATTATTTTTCAATTAATTATGCCATGTAACTAAATCAATAACGTAAATTATATCATTTTGAATTCAATATTGAAAGTTTGTTTTCTATAACACTTTTAGCGTATCGAACAAAAAAAATTCTTAATTTTCCAACTTAAATTCAAATTTAGAATTAATAATTTTATCAATAAAAGCACTTATGTCATTTGAAAGCTTTCACTGACTTATCAAAAGTATGAGTTAATGTATATATGTACTTTTAAAAAAGAACTCCACTGTTCTTATATTATCCAAAAGAAACTACATCATCATCTCTAAATATTGTTTTTATTCCTATTGTAATTAATTGTTTAGAATAAAAATAATAGTTATCCTTTTGTATAAAAAAGAAAATATTTCGTATATTGAATAATTTAAAAAATACAAACTCATAATTATTAGCGCACTAATATTTAGATTTTTAAAATATTATATTTAATCTTTTAGATTTAAATTTTATTTTCTAAAAAATGTCCTTTTAGTTTATTTTGACAAAATTTTAGTGTCTGTGTATTCATTTTAAAAATTCTTCTTGGTATTGTCTAAAATCGCAATAAATTCACAGCTCGTTGTGTATTAAGGAATCCAATTTGGCGTAGTCATCTGCTGATTTGGCCCAGAATTTCTCTCTTGGCTGTGAAGTTGGCTCAAATAAGATTCAACCTTTGGCGAGTTTTAATTTTTGTATTCTGAGTTCTCATAAATTTCTGCTGTTTTGATAACCCTAGTGAGTGATCGTTGTTTTTAAACTTTTTACACATTGTTTTGTAATTTGATTTTAATATTTATTGAAATCTCGATGCTTTTTACGTAGAAAACAGTTCTATTATTTTCGCTGCACAGTAGCTGGCGTTGAATATTTTTGTTTAAATAATTTGTCATGTATATTGTTATCATCTTATATGGAGTAAGCCTAAGAGATAAGCTAAACTTATTTGTATAATATACATAATTTAGAAGCAAGTTTGTAGCTTGGATCAATAGTTATAGGTCAATAGCTTTAATGGGTGTCTTGCCAAAAGGCCATATACCATCTATTCATAGTAAATTATTAACATCTAATTCTTATAATTATTTTCAGCACATAATTATTTCTATTATAAAATTATTTTTAACCTAAATTAATTTAAAAGTTCTAAAGTTATCTTAATTATTAATTAGTTTGTTTAATTATTTTGTTTTTATAATGAGAAAGGGCTATTAATGAGTGTTCTTTGCACGAGAAAAATTAAGCACAATGAATAAGAACATAAGTAAATAACAAAATAAAAAGAGTAATGCAAGAAAAATAACAATAAATTATAATAAATATCAAATAGTATTAAATGAAGAAAAAAAATTCAAGAAAAAACGAAGAAATTAAAATTATATGCAGATTTACTAACTAAAACACACACAAATAAAAATAAACGTTTATATAGTAAAATATATATATATATATAAATATATTAAGATTCATTTAATAGATAAAGATAAAACAAAGAAACTATACAATTTAATATCAATAAGACAAACTCAGGAAAAAAATCAAGATAAACAATGTAATATAATATATAATTAAGGAAAGAGCATAGGGATCACGTCTTCATAAGGAGGGAGATGGTCAGCTATGCAAAACAGACACCCTTTTCTGACTAACACGAAAGACAAAGGTCTAAAAATATTCGTGTTATTCCCCCGAAGAGTGTTTCTAGAAGAAATACAACTATATCAAAATTGAAATAAATGCATTATTGCATTTATTTCAATTTTGATTTTTCAAAGAAGTAATACATTGAAAAATAAGCAAAACAATGGCGAAGCAATACAGTGAGAAAAATATAAAAAAAAAAAAAATATGAGAATATGGTTGCCAAAAGCAATTAGAAAAATTTTTCTACAAGTTAAATTAAAAAGTTAAAGTAGTTTAAAATGCTTAATGTAGATTAAATATTAAAGTATAATTAAAGTGCAAGCAGGTGTTTTCGGGATTCTTATAAGAACTTCAATGCTTGGGTGGCCCTTCTATAGTCATAAAAATTACGCATTACTTTAATCTTATAAGCGATTCCCTACTTCTTGCATATCTTAAAGTAAAATTAATAGGAAATCCATTATTTTTAAGTTGATTAATTAAGCGATTAACTTGCTTTTTGATAAATTTTAGATTATTTCAAATAAGATATATAATTTTTAAATCATTAAGTACTACATTTTTGTAAATTTTTAAGGAGATGTTTGATTTTCAATAAATTAGTTTAATAACTCTAAAATTAAGTTAATTAGTTTTATCGTAAATATCAATAAAGGTAATTGAAATTTCAATATTTATAAATAAATTCAAGAATTCACTATTATTGTAAAAAGTGTTGGTTTTAATTAGGGAAAGTTCTTTAGGATAAATTTATTTAGAAATAAAACTGAAATCTGAAATATTGAAAATAATAAAGTCATCAATGTATCTAAAAGCAAAAGGATATTGTAAAATAGAACTTTTTTCAAAATAATGCAAAAATAAATTAGCAAGTGTGCTTGAAAAATTAGAGCCTTGTGGAATACCGCAATTTTGTATAAAATATTTTCAACGTTAAAAATAAAGTTATTATGTGTACAAAGTTTTACCAAATTGTTCCAATAGTTAAAATCAGTATCTAATAAGTCCCTATAATCCTGATAATAATAATATTGGTCATAACTTAATTTATTAACAGGAATATTTGTAAGATCTTTGAAATAAAAAATTAAAAATTATATTGGAAAAATACCATATAAATCATTAATAAAACCATTGAAATTAATATTATCAAAGTTACTATGTTAAGAAAATTAATAGGAAAATAATGAAATTTAATATTTTTCTTATTTTTAATTTTATTATATCTATATTTAATTAGATCATAAAATAAAATCTTAAAGTACTTGTCATTAAAGTGTATATCATCTAAACATGAAAATAGAAATTTACAATCACTATTAGTAAGTTTCATAATAAAGGTTTTGCATAATAAAATAATTTACAGAAAAAGAATTTTCCAATTTGTAAATCTTCTCCAAATAAAACTCAAACTTATTTTTAAGATCTTTTTTATTATACGATTTGTTAATTTTACGACCACATCTTTTTAATCTTTTAGTTTTATAACTATTAGATTGAAAGAATAAGAATGAATTACTATTAGAAAAATTTACAATTTTGAAATTAAATAATTCATTAAGACCGAAAGGTGCAAGGGATTTCAAATTAATAATAATTCTATTTTCTTTAAAAATTCTACTTTCTGTATTTGGTTCAATGTCAATTATACTGATAATAGCATTGTTAAAGTTATGAGTTTGAAAATGATTGAATTCAAGATTAAATTTATTGTCGTCAAAATTTTCGATATTAGATCTGTGTAAATTAATGCGAATATTTAAGGAATTAGAAGTTTGGCCTACATATTTAAATTTACAAAAACTGCATTCAATGAGATTGATAACGTTATATATTTTGCAAGCATGAGATAAATTAGGGTTATCTGATATTTGTAGGTTATTAAAGTTCGGACAAGTTTTGCACTTCTTCGAAGCACATCTTCTAAATTTTAAACTATCAAAAATAGGTTTTAAACCAATAGGATTACCAAATATATCTGAATTTAAACATTCATAGTCCTTATACTTATTTATTGATTAATATTGTATTTGCTTTTTCTATATATTGTATTTATTTTTTTTTCTTTATGTATATATAAATATATATATATAAATTATATTATTTATTTTTATAAGTTTTAAAGTAAACAGGAAAATACAAGCTTTAAAATAAGAGAGCTATAAAAACAATAAGTAATACCATTAGAGTCCAACAGGTGCTACCACTGGTAAAATAGAAAAAAGTTGCTTGTTGACAAAGAAATTATGATTTTAAGTGAAGAAATGCGAATGGAGATTGTAAAGCCTTAGAATTGACAAGTTTGTAAGTCACATTGAAAACAAACACATTTGTGTAGTAAAATAAAAAATTTAAGAGAAATAAAAGGAAAAAATGGCATTAAAATGGCTTTAATATAAGAAAAGGAAATAAATTTTAGATTCTACGCCGCGGGTGGCGAATGAAATAATTTGAAAGTGGCTTAATCCGCAGGACCGCCCGTGGTCTGTGAAAATTAATGAATTCATAAGGACAATAGTTTTCAATTTCTTGAATCTCTGAATTATTGATATCATAAAGTTTGCTTTAAAAAAAGCAAGTTATTTGATATATTTAGATAAAGTAAGGAACCCAGATTGTTTCTAATTTGTTCATTTCTAATATAAAATAAGATTGATCAGCCAAAGCAATTTGCTATGCTGACCCTCTAAAGTTTTCAGGTTCGATTCCGAAACTCCAACCCATATTGGTGCTGCATAGGTGATAATGGGTCAAAAGTAAGATTTATAGATAAGTAATTTGTTGGACATTAAAAAGATAGGATTTATAAATAATTAAAAAGAGTAAAGCATGGTATTTGTTGAAATAAATTTATTTTTAATTTTATTAATGTGTACTTTCCACGTTAATTTTTTTGTCAATAGCTAAGCCTAGGTGTTCAACTTTATTCGACCAGGGGGTATCAAACTCGCTTAGATTGATTTGTGGGGACAGAAAAAGTTTTCTAAAAAAATAGGACAGAAGTCTATTATTTATTTGTTTAATTTTTAATAACGGCGGGCACTGGCTAATTAACCCTTCGCCACAACAAAACCGAAAACTGCTACTCATTTATCGTTACCGGTGGGCACCTGTGAGCCAGGTCACGGAGGCAAGTAGCATTACCCTCGTCACACCACCACACACCCTTTTATCGGGTGGGCCACATTCATACACCATCTCAGGATAGGATAAGAAACATAGAAAGAGTAAGTACACACATACCTGAGCCGGGATTCGAACCCTGGTCCTACCGATTCTTAGTTTAGTACGCTGACGACAAGACAGGATTATGTCTAGTCGTTAGCGTACTAGATATGTCTGGTGGCATAGGACAGCAGTGGGGGATACTTCTGTAACTAATTCTGTGACTCAAAACGCTTCGCCAAGATGAACTATTGGCGCAATCACTGCCGATACCTATGTATAGTAAACCTAAAAGCTAAGCACTTAGAAAGCGCGGTCAAATTTAAATCTTAAAAGCAGTCTTTCATCTTAACTTGAATGTAAAATAGGAAAGGAAAACTTGGGAGAAAATCAAGAATTAAATCAAGAAAAAAAATTCAAGCTTCATT
>JAPDSC010110173.1:128950-146834 GCA_026290005.1 Latrodectus geometricus | reverse complement strand
ATTATTTCATTTTTAATTTAATTTTTCAATTTGAAATATTTTAATAAAATTGTTTTTCCCTGTTTGCGTACTCTTAACTACGAACATTCTTAAAAAGTTGCTACCAGCAAAAAAAAAATAAATAAATAAAAAAAAAATAATAAAATAAAATAAATAAAAAAAAATACTATCGGAATATTTAATTTCTTACTCATATTCTTAGGTAGTGTATATAAAGTAGGAAATTCTTCAATAAAATGTACATTCAATTAAATGTGTATGAATAACTGCTTTTTTTATAATCATTACAAAATAAAAATATTGAATAACATTCTAACCAATACTTTATAATATTAAATACCTATATTTTATTTAAAACAAAATTTCTATTTTATTACTTTTTATTTCATTTCAAGATTTTTATCATTAAGATATATAGAAATAGGTTACTATATTAACTTGTAGTTTTTAAAAATGATGCCTTTATTATTAATTTCACATATAGTTTTAAGCTAAAAGAATATAGATTCTTGGTAGTTATCTTTCAGTAATAAATTGATAATTTTTAATATAATTTAATGAATAATCTATTTGTTCTCACTTTTTTATTAAAATATTAATATTTCATAATATTTTCAAATTTGAGTGTAATTTGTATCATTTTTATTATACAAATTTAAATTCAATCTTAAAAATATTAATATATGAAGTGCCTTAAATATTTAAAAGGCTGCTTAATATAATCGACACAAGCTGATTTTTTTTCATATTTATGTAATAACGTATAAAATAATTTCAATATAGTTATTTTTTAAATTTACTGTTAAAATTACTTTCATTTTTACTCGTAAGCAAAATTATTTCAGTTTTGCTTCAATGGTCATTTTATCATATAAAATAATATCAAAAATAAATTTCCTATTTTAATATTACAAAATCCTAATTATACTACATATAATTTATTCTTATGATGTCATTTCTAAATTCTTTCAGTTTGTAATTCTGTCTTTTAAAATCAACTCTATAAATTTAAATTTCTTCATTTATTTAATATTATATAAACAATTGTGCACAAAAACAAAATTTAAATATATAGATAAGTGGAATATAAAATAATTATGGGCAACACCTATGAATTTTGAAATACTGTATTAAAAAATATTAAAGTCCAATATTTTAAGAACTTGATGACCAACTGTTCATATAAACTAAAATTATTTCGAGATATACATATCTTTTAAAAACATATTCCCGTCTTGGTCGTAGTTATGCTGTGCTTTTTAAATCCTTCATGCCAGAGATAAATACTTTAAGCTAAGATTTTTTTTTGTTTGGAGAAGGAGTATTTAAATTTACTTTTCCTGCAAAAGTTAGTTTTTTGTATTTGACTTAATTAAAATTAATCGCATCTGCAAGTCTGGGAGAGTTTACTTAAAAAAGTACTTTTATGAAAAATATATTATAAATGCGAACTGTCCTCAAAAATCCCTTTAAATCATGTGCTATTGAGTTTTCTTGTAAAACATAAATTAATTTATCTAGAAGTCTTTAGTAATTTAAATAGCTTTGTTTGCATTTCAGTATCAATGGAAAACAAAAATATATTTTAATGAACTATAGTTATTTTACAGAAAACTAAACACACAAATTAAATTAATAGAAAATTAAAAACACAAATTAAATTTAAAATCATAACTCAATAAATGTTTAAATTTTGTTGAATAAATTAGTACACATATTTAATTAATAGCTTAGTATCTTTTTAAATACAGTGATATATTAATTTTTCTACATAATAATAAAAAAAAAGAATCTTTTAAAATTTCTCCTTAATAGTTTGTGTCTCTATTTATCAAAACTATCAATATCTGCAAAGGAAATTTCATATATTATAGCAATCATTACATTTTTCCTATCAAACAATTCCCTCTTAGAATAATGATAATGAATTTCGTAATTGATAAGTAATTACAGTAGAGCAATTTCATAAAATTCTTGTGATAGTTTTTCACACCATCTAATAACAAAGATAGAATGTGTATTTGAGAAGGTACATAAAGTAATGCTTCTTTAAGACTGTTAAAAGTAAGATATTAAAAAAAAAAAAAAAAAAAAAAAAACATATATTGGAACTTTCACAGTAGATCACCAGAGCTGTAATCGAATAGTGGATGTATTTAAATTTAGCACATAAAATTAAAGTTTGACCTTACAATTTCCTAGGAACTCATTTTGAAAATTGTATAGAAAATTATACTAGTCAAAGTATGATAGTCTTGAATTCATACCTTTGACCATTATAACAATCAATTATAAGGACCTAAGTATAAATACGATAATTATATTTCAGATTGTTTAACTATGTGTGTCTCATTTGGCATTAATATTTTTTTCTTATTTCCTTGCTGCATCATAGTAGTGTTCAAATATGGTCGATATAATATATCAAATCCATAACAAACTTCTACTGATGAATCTCAAAAATATATTAAATTATCTAATTTATTACTAAATTAGCATCTGCCGATAAAGATAACTATTATTTAATAAATTGTTATTATTATTTAATTCAATATTTCTTTGCCCATTTAGTAGTTATACTCATGAATAAATATTACAAGATCCTATATAATGTTTAATGAAAATGAATACTTAACTTCTTACAAATAGAATATTTTAGACTGTCATTTACTACATAAACTTGCTTCGTAATAAACAAGATATCTAAGAAATAGACTTGCAACAATTAATTCTAATCAAAATTGATCATTGGAAAATTTAATTTACGAAAGCATTAGTTGATTAAATACAGCAAGCAATTGAAATGAAAAAAAAATCTTTCTGTGTTAAATACATTTTCATTCCTAACACGGTAAGAAAACTATTCTAAGCCATAAACTAAATAAAAGGGCTCAAATGGTATTTAAGCATGTAATCAATAGTTTACTAAATTATCTTGACAAGAAATTAAATAATGATTCAACTTACAATATAAATATATCTTTCTTTAGTAAATAACACTTGTATTTTGGTAAAAGCAATATTAATAATTAAGAACCTATCTGATATTTTCTTTGCCTCTCTGAGAAAGCATTGAATTCTACACCATTTCACATTAATGAATTTCATAAGCATTTTGCAGTTTTTGACGTTATACTGCCACATGGTATAAAAAAATATAAATCTATCTAAAATCTACAGTTAATTTAATTTAATCCAATAAGTTGAAAATGATTATTATGGTTAACAAATATCAAGTTATAAGTAAAATTTATTAACGTAACAGTAAATACTGTTTTCGTAAGAAAATAGTTTTTGCCAATAAAAATAAAAAATAGCAATTAAAAACTAATCGTCTTAACTTTACCTCTCAACAACTTCAAGGCCATCAATGACAAGAATTTATTCGGCATTTCAGAATCTATCTCTGCCACCATTTAGTTTGGCCAGCACTCACTGTCACAGTAATAACCAGAGCTGGGCAAGCAAACAACCATGAGCGGCTAGCAGAGACAAACAGAAAATTAGCTGGCCATTTTTTCGGCAGCTTGCGTTAGTTGAGTAATCAATGACCAGTCATTTTCTAATGAAGATACGTCTATAGATAACGATAATCTGGGCATCTGCCGAATGTTTTCTACATAAAAGATGGACAGCACAATATTATTGACACGCAGTACTTGTATCATGCCATAGAAAGTAGTCTTTTGTTGGTCTGAAATAAATGGCATAGCTCAGGGTCTTCACACGACAGACATGTAACAGCCATTACCTAATGTGTGCAATGCAATAAGACACATTCATCCAATAGCACTCCATACCAATTCTTCAACGTATTTTCCAATATGATGATACTGAATGCTCATCAGAAGTCCCTCTTAACGATGCTACCAAACACAAATACTAGGATGCTGAAAGCAATACTGTGATTCATAACATGATACCTGATGAGATCACAAAAATATTAATTGAAAGAAAATATTGTTGTTTTTTGTGATATAATGGAAGAAATTCTTTACGAAATCTCAAAAAATGTGTTTTCCAAATTCAGAAAAAGAACAATAAAGAAATAAAAATCCGAGATCAAAATACCAGAAAATTGGTATATATATGGTTTGAAGCAGGTACTTTAGTACGGGATCATGTAATAATTTTAAAATGACAAATTCAATTATATAAATATAAAAATAAAAAATATATTTTAACTTTTCCAATACATCAATTTATCTAACCTATTTCAATTCTAAATTTTGACAAATTTACATTTTCAAGATTGCACGATTAAATACCGTCAGTATTATACCAATATATAAATATAACTGTTTGAACTGTTTATTCTTGATCTTTACATAATATCAAAATTTGTTAGTAGAACAACAATTGAAAAATTAGAAGTTAATCTATTTCTGGCCTTAACCTGTAGAGTGGATTTTTAAACATTCTCATTCATTTCTACGATAACAATCCCATTGTAATCATAATGTCTTTACCTTAAACACTTTGGAATACGTAAATAAGTCATAGCAATAACCTAAAATGAGTCATGCATATAAAAATGTACATTTTGAAGCTCTTTGCTAAATCAACAAATATTTACCCTTCTCGAAAAAGTTCGTAGTAAATTTTAGGTATGTTAAAGGAAAACAGTTAGTCATAAAACATACAACTGTAGCCATCTTTCATTCATTACATTTTTAAAGTACATGCATAAAAGTATTTATCATTATTTTTGAATATATATAGTTCTTAAACTTCAGAAATGCATTTTCAAACATTACTAAATTTTCCATGAGGCCGTTATATTAAGGACTGCTGTATATTTTCTTTGCAGTATTGAGGACGAATTTTTAATATTAAATCTAATACATAACTTTTCATTTTAAACAGGTTTCCCATTAATTAAAATTTCACAGTTCAACATAAAGATTCATAGATAAATTCATTTTTAAGGAATCATTAGCCATTATTTCTTAACAGTTCATGAGTATTTTCTTTATAATTTCTAATTTAGAAGCAGAGTGAATCTAAAGAACGAAATACATATTAAATTCAAATTAGTGCACAGAAATATCTGGTCACTCGAATTTAAGTTAATTACTTTATTAGATTTCTTATTGGTACGATAATTCAGGAATTCGTGAAGATCAGAAATTAAGCTTCTCAAAATTTGTCATCATTTCATATATCTGACTCTGCACATGTATGAGTTCTTATTTATCAACTGCTAGGTTTCATTAAAATGTCAATTAATTTCATCCCGAAAACGTTACTTTTATTCTTTATAAACTGTCACACGAGCTTCTTTCATTCTTTTTTTTTCTTATATATTAATACAATTTTACAAAACCTTATAATGAAAAAGTTCTTAGGTTTTTACCTTAAAAGATTTTAGTTTGACAAATTTTGATAGCTGAGCCAATCTGTTTTACAATTTTTATATTTTCATGCTTTTTATCACTTTAAATTCTTGTAACTTAAGAAACTTAACATTAAATTCTTAACTAAAGAAGAGATATTTGTCTTATACTGCTTTGGTAATGTCTTGCCATGCTCAAAGTTAATAAATTTTATGCTTTAAGCAATCAAACTCAAACACAATGTATGCTTACAGAAAATTTTGATTCACTATCAATGCACAAAATTAATTGATTTCCATTAAAATAAATATTTGTGTTCAAGAGATTTAAAAATTGATTTAAAAAATTGGAAAAAAAACCCCACTAGGATTTGCATTCCAATAACCTGAAACTAAAATCTATCATCCAAATAACCAGATCGATGAGCTCTATATCGAATGATAAAAATGATTATTTTTGTAAGGTATACACCACGCTGCATTGTTACTTTTATATTACTGGTGCCATCAAAATGAATTTTTCATTGAACTTCAAAACTATTGAGAAATCATAAATAGAGAATGTTTATATCCCTGCTTATTACTTCTCTGCTTTCCTGAAATTAAGTTTCCATGAAGGGAACAAAAAACAAAATTTTAGAAAAATAAATTCCAACACTTTTTTACACCTTATTTCTACTCATTATTATAACAAGTCTTAAAAATATATGTGAGTAATGCTACAATATTGAAGCGTAATACACAGTGATTTAAATTGTACGCAAGCTTGAATAATTCTCATTTTTTGCCATTATTAAATTATGTATTGAGTACAATAAATAGGATAAATTTAAATTGAAGTTACAATATAAAATTTATTCTCTATGTACTATGAAAAGTGAACTGTATTTAGAGGACAATTATAGTGATAAAGAAAAAGATTCTTATATTTTGAAAGCAAAATGTTTAGTGCTTATTTTACAATTATTACTATTTTGTAACTTATTATTTTAAGAACTCTATAAAATACTCTTAGTACCTTAAATTAGTAATATTTTTTTAAAATTACAACTGCATATTTAGCCTTGCTTTACCATGAACTAATGCATTTTTCTCATAGAAAAACTTTGAGTTTTTCAAAATCATACCATTTAATATAATTACTTATATTTTTAAGGAATAGTTTCTGTTTGCTTGCAGTGTGTAGAGAATGACGTCAATTGTCCAGCAATCATAGATTATCGAAAGACATTTGATTGTGCACAGTATAAACTCTTCTGAAAGATTTTTTTTATGAACAGCAATCTGAGTATTTGGATTGCAAAAAAGAAAAGCAAAAAAACCTGCTTAGTTTTAGATTTGAATCATTCATGATTTTTCTACTTGATTAATATTTTATCATTAGAGGCATTTACACTATCTACACTGTAGCCCTAATTTCAACACTTGTAAATGTTAATACACATTTTTTTAAGGAGTAAATTAATAAACTCAACAGATGTTTGAAAATTATTAAGTAAACATGCAAAACTATGAATTGTCTTAAATTAATATACTAGAAAGACAGTATCGAAAGAGTTGTATATTAAATACATGAAAGAGTTTTCGTAAACAAAATAGAAATAATTTTTTGGCTGTTAGCATTAAATACATTCCTTGATAAATTCTGAAAATTACCAAGAAATGTAAATGACATTTAATGGTATACTTTTTCAGAAACATTAACAATATTATTAACATTAATTTCTGCTTTATTATTTTTAAAAATATCATTCTTTATGACAATTGAACTTCCATTTATGATTGTTCTGTCGAAATTATAGACGCTGCATAAAGAACTTATAATACAAAGGGAAATAACTAAAGAAATAAGAACTGATTTTAATCATTGAGAAATACTTATTGAAAATAATTGTTCTACATGTAATTAACCATTTGCAATTACATGAAAATAAATTGTCATTCTTAATAGAAAATGATGATTTTTTTTAATGAACGATCATCAAAATTCTCTTTTTCAATCGTACAAAAATACATTATATAGATGAAGAATAACACATTTTTTCCTACTAATATTGGTTCGAAATTCTATAATAGATATTTACGATCTACAATAGATATTTACGACATATTTACGATATATAGTAAAAAAGAAATGCAAGTATATAGTGCTATATTTTTAACATCTCAATCAAGATAAATTAAAAATTTAATTTTTAAAATTTTGAAAAAAAGATTTTTTTTAATATTTCAGGACAATTTTAATGTATTGTAAAATACCAAATAAGTTCTCTGCTAAAGTACTGTTGATTTTATGCTTCAAAGATCAGAATTTTGATATTTAACACATATTATTAACTATTTCCTTTTTTGGATGTTTTCGAATTATTTAATTCTTTATCATTTTTATTTTCTTTAAATTAACACTTATTTCCAAATTTTGGTGTATTAAACAAATTAATAATTAAATCAATAAAAATATAAATTGTAGCTTAAAATAGTTTCATGTGTGTATTGAATCTTTCTCAAATATTATATATCCTTTATTTATTGTGGATACGTAAGAGATAGTTTCCCTAAATTATTTTAGTAAAATAGAATTTACTTTACAGTTTTTATTGCTTACAATTTTAAAATTGTCTGATAATAAATAGGTGCAGGATAAGTAATAGAAAAGAAAGTAGTTTAAATTTTATTAAACATTAATGGAAGTTAAATTATTTTATTTTTGCTAAAAATACTTTTATTTTATTCAAGCCTAACTATTTTAAATTTTGCTAGGTTCAGCATACACTGATCTTACATTTATATAGTACTTTCAACTGTAAGGCAAATATTTTTATAAAAAAATGGAACGATAACTTAAACATTAATATAAATGTACCCATATCATTCACAACAAAGTAACTAAATTTTAATTTTCAGCTTAAGAAAATATTCAAAAATGAATTTTAAATAAATTGGTTTTCCAAAACTATTACAAGATAAATGAAATATGTTGCACAATATTATTAATATGTATAAATGTAAGAATTTACTGCTTTCAATAAAGAATTTGAGGGAATTCAAATTTTGCACCATAGTATAGACATTCATATATTATGCATTCCTACATCGAGCAAAGTTTCTAATTAAGAATTCTCTGAATGTAACAAGTTATTATTTGTTTAAGAAGTTCATTTATACAAAAATGAAGTATTCAAGTTATTTTATTTGTAAACTACGTTATTTAAAAGGATTATTTTCAATTTTATGTTAAAAACAGGATAAAAGGAAAATATTCTAAACTTAAAATATTAGAAAACAATGTTAAATTTTATAATGATTAAATAAATTTTTAATGTTTCAAAAATAAAACTTTATTAATTTGACATTAAATTTTATCACATATGCATTCTCTACTTTATTTAATCGTGATATAGTTTTCTTATTAACTTTTATATATGAAACTCCCTTATATTTTTTCAGATTTACTCTGTTTTGACTTAAAATTTTAAATGTTTCATTTTACTACTTTTATTAAAAATATAAGCTTTGTTTTCTGAATTAAAAAACAAAGTTTGAGAAAAATATCTGCGTAATTAGTAAGCTACTATTGAAAAATGGAAAATAAATTATAATTTACTTTTACATAAGAAACATTAATTTTGATGGATTAAAATCTTATTTACTTTAATTTAACCATTTTAGAAATTAAAACATAAATGAATTATTCTTCTTAATGTAACAATGAGTGTTTTTAGATTATTTACCTCTATCATTTAATCATAAACTACATTTTTTCTTGATGAATATCTTAATTTGTATGCATATAAATTCATAATATTCGTTAATTTCAAAAGTTACATTAAAGTTACATACATTAATATGTATTTAAAAGTAATATATTTTAATACAAAGTTATGAAACATTGAATAGTTGATAATGACCAATGTTTGAAACATAATAAGATTTAAGTAAAGTAGCAGCAACCTGGAGATGAAAAACGTAAGTTCCCGATCATGTGCAAATAGGATATTTAAGCAGAAAAGTAACACAATTGTTGATTTGCAGCATATTTGAAATTTTTGATCAAGTAGATTGTGGTACAATTATTGTTTGGCACTGAATTGAGCAATGGCACTTTTATAACTCTAAATGATATTAACAAGTATCAAAAGCTCGGGTTTTAAAATTGAGGTTATCCGTGCCAAAATTCACCACAATGCCAGTAAAGATTATCTGAAAACTATGGAGAAATTACATTATTGAATTGAATGCTTAAATTAATCTTCGAATTGCTTAGGAAATCTCAGCGAAAGACCGAAGATTTGAATCACACTTAGTTCCACCTTCGATTCCTTAATATCATGAGTATTTACTTTGCACAATGATATAATTTGCAACCGTAAATTATACTTAAAACTTATCCTGCAGAAAGACACATGCTGAAGAATAATCTTAACAGGAAGAAAGCTTTCTCCTGTTAGATTCCACAACGACGTACTGCTGAACAGGAATGCATGATTATGCACTAGTTGCTATCCGTTTACCTAGTTATATATACCAGTGTTTGGGATGTGCATTATAGTATACTGTTGCTATTAATGAGTAGTCGGTTTCTGCCTACTAACATGAATTGAAGTGTTAATATAATAAATAATGCCAGCCAGTCAGGTTCTCCATGTCCACAGAAATTTTGTTTGTAGGCAGTAGAAGTTTTGTCAGAAGTTTTCTAAAGGAAATCTCATCCTCCAGATCTCCAGGATAGCAGATAAAGACACCACTATCTGCAATTGAGTAAAATTCTTACTCGGTTGTACTATAATTTTAATAGTTCATTGACACATGAACCAATGAACTGCTTGAAAATAATATGCAAAAGTGAAGTAAGTAAAGACTTTCTTAAAGAAAATTATAAAAAGTTATATTTCAAAGAACTTGTTTTAAATTTAATTGTTTAAAATTCAGAAACATTTATTACAGCTTAAACTTAATTGAAATCAAAATAGTTACATGTTTATCCCACAAAATGTATTAAGTCTTATACGTGTCACAACATTGTAATTTTTTAAAATTACTTCTGGTTATATTAATCTTATTTCATTTATTTGGAACGAAATCTTTTGCTATTGCCTTTATGTAATTAATCGCAAAAGTTTAAGTTTGTCTTAGTATAAATTTTTCTTATTGTTTAATAATACAAATAGTTAAATTTTTGATTGAAGTTCCTATTTTATATAAATCCTTTGTGAACCATTTATTTGTTTAATTAGGGAATGTGTATATTTGTGAAGGATATTTATATAGTGAACGTATCATATTTCTAATCAAAATTAATTGTTAGTTTATCAAATAACAAAGAAAACTATATTTAGCAATGTAAACTTAAAAGAATTGCTAATTCAATTAGCATTAAATATAAATAAGATGTTTCACCAAATGATAAAATTTTAAGACTTTGGAATGATTTAATTTCATAAGATTTTAATGATTTGTTTTAAATATAAATTAATTTTTATATATTTTATTTAATACTGTTTTATTAAATTATTTATTATAATAAAGTAGTATATAATTATATAATTAAAATATGTAACAATTAAAAAATAGTTGTATCTTTTAAAATCAGTAATTTAAAAAAATCCATTCATTATATAGCCATTAAATAACATTTTATGTTATTTAAAGGCAATAATTTTTTTACAATCTTTCATGCTTTTAAAAAAAATATTATCTTGCTTATGTAATCTATACAAACAGTACAGAAAAATTACAGAAGAATAAAATAAAATAGGTTTAAAATAATAATGACTCAGAATTAATTTATAATTTAATCTAATTAATGCTGTCAAAAGTTCATTTTCCGGCAGGAAATTAACTTGACAGAGTGCAAAATTACAGTCTACTTTTTTTAGCTACTTAAATACAGAAATTCATCATGTGAGAAAAAGCTGCAAAAGAATATTGTCTCTTTTTAAGGAAAGATTTTTAATTAAATCCTCTTTAAAATTATAGGCCTTTCAAAGATATAATGTTGCTATAAAAACAGACGAACTAAGGAAGTTAAAGTATTATGCGTCACCACATTCAATTAAAAATGTCTTAAATATTTTATGTTCTTGAAATTAAAATACGCCCCCTCATTTCAGTATATAGAAAGGATTTATAAGTTACAAAGTAAAATAATCATGGTAAATTGCGTACATTTTTACTAGTAATTAAAAATCATTCTTTGTAATCATAATGAATAACTTCTTAAAAATACAAGATTGAAAAAATGTTTCGTTTTACCATTTATATTATGAAATAATGAAATGAATAGTTAATGAATTTAACATATTTAGCATATAGTTCTAATGAAACAAGTCACTGAAAAACTCAATTACAAAAAAAATGTCAACTAAACATTTTTTAATATTTAAATAATTATTTTCTCTGGATTCCAATAATTTGAAACTTGTTGAGTAGCAATTACTACAAATTAATATAATTTGACTCTTACTATATCAACCTATTTATTGGAGTAAATATTTGACTCTTTTAATATATATTACATTATTCAAAGTTTCATAAACTGATTTGTAAATTAAATTGCTTTAAACAATTATTTGATAAATAAACTTTATCAAATAATTGATTAAACTTTCATGTTGTAGAAACCGAGTTCAGTTCTAAATTTAACATTTTTTAAATAAATATGTAAACGATTGCTCAGTTTTTTCATAAAAATGACATACTTTTTTTTAGACGCTATTTCAAAATTGTTAAAGAAAGTACTATTTATTTATGTTCAAAACATTTAGTTAAAATCTTTTTAGTACCTACATTAATTTTTAATATTTTAATAAACGTTACGTTAGCATGTTCTTGAAAATTTTCATTCAATATTTCCATATAAATGCATTTATTCCTATCCAAAATCGTATTATTATATTCATTAATATTCCTACGTTAATGATTATTTTTAGCACGTTTGAAATTTAAATATTTAAAAAATAATACTTTTGTTTGCTTTTATTAATATATGTCCTTAAGTTAATAAAATGTAATAAATAATTTTATGAATCTTCAAATAAATTTAATGACGTAATATATTTAAATTTTTAGAAACATTTATTTCCTTAATTAGTTTTTATACTTTTAGGATCATTAAAATATACATAATGAATGACATATCATTCAGTTTATCTATCAGATTTATAAAATAGTTATCAAAATGAATATTTTATTGACAAATTTAACATAATTATTTACACACAACTAAAATATTTTAAAACTCTTTCCTAATTCAGAGAACTTCGTATAAAATCTTCAAAAATATTAGAATATTGAAGTGAATCTATTAGCTGAAAAGATATGAGTAGTCTTTAAAATATGGGAAAATTTCATGAAAGTACGCAATATTTCTCTCTAATCAGCGTTTATAAATTCATTCAGAATAGAAATATTTAATTCTTAACATAATTAATAATTTCCCTGTATACTAAAAAATATTTACTTTATAGGAGGACTTATACTTTATATAACATTGACATTTACTTTATATATTTTTATGGAAACTGAAATTATAAAATGTATTGAAACTATACTTAAGAGGGACAAATTAAACTGAATGATTTGTAAGACTTTTAATAGTGAAGCAAAAATTAAAAATTGTATTTGTTATGTATATAAGATAAAAGAATAAATCATGTAAGTCATGCATAGAATAAATATTTTTCAGAAATTAAATTGCAAACTGTATGATAGTACAGGTTATTGAATAAATGTATCATTTAAATTAATTTTTATATTTGATCATGAGCAAATTTTTCCTGATATAAATGTAGGCTGAATAATATTCTAGTCACATCTCTATGAAATATTTACTATAAAAGTGAATAATTTCAAATTATTTTTAAAAAAGAAATAAAATAAAGTTTTGGAAAAATCGCTTAAACTATATTTATTAAAATTTAAGCATTTAATAAGTTTTGTTGAAATGGTATCAATTATATTTCCAACTATGTATTTAATAAGAATACCTGTATCAAAGTTTAAGCATAATTGTGTATTAAGAACACATTATTAATTAAGACTTTAGACATTTTTACTTCTCGATACGATTAATTATATTTGATTATAAGCATTTAATTATTATTATATTTACTTTCTTAATGAATAGTATTTTCATAAATTCATTTAAATTCTTCAGAAATATCCATTTAATTAGTCTTAGTTAAACCTAAAATACCATGAATTCATCCACATATTTTAAAAGTTAATTGTTACAATTGAATGTCATCCAATGAGTCAATGAAGCTACATCTTAAAATATTTAGTTTTCCTTCCTTGATATTGTCGATTTGATACTTTGCTTTTTAAATACTGCTGTGCAAAAATCTCAACTATATGCAGTTTAAAGTTTTCATACTAAAAAGCTTAAACCTTTTTGTTTTACTCTGATTTTAAAAAGAACAATAAATATAGTTGTGGACATCCTCATTTGACTGTGATTTAAAGTCAATGGGATTGTCGATAGTTACTGACATCCAAAAATATATTCAATAATCTAGCTTATTCCTCAGTAGTTAAAACCTATATAATAAGTTAAACAAGAAAGTTCTTGAAGTTTTAATGACGCAAAAGAGCAAGATCTACTTAAATGGTAGTCTATAGTTAGTCCTTGAAGTAATCCCCAACGGGATCCATCAACTTCTGCCAACATGTCTCCAATTGTACAATGTACTTCGGGAATATGCAGGGTTTTGGGGAGAAAGCTAGGCGCAGGTATGCGTTATTGGTGAATGATTTTCCAGGAAGATGATTGTCCAGGGAATGGAAATGGTGATAATATGATAGTGCAAGGTCAGACGAGTAAAGATGTTGACACCAAGTCTCCCAACCAAGCCTCGCGTTATCGGTCAAGAGTACACCCTTGCTATTAACTAGTGCTGGCTCTTTCTCTTGCAATGCTTGTTGCATACGTTCCAATTGCTGCGAATACAGGTCCAGAATGACCGTTTGTTTTGTTGGTAAAAGCTCTTAGTGAACAATTGATGAGAAGTTTATTAGATTCAAAGCATAACCTTGTGTGCTTGTAGAGGGACGAATCTCCAGAGATGAATTCGCAAAACCAATGACTTCCCATATGTTCATTAAATGTACTATCCCCAAACACTTGATATTATACGGCGACTGGATGCAGCTGGACATAAGCCCACTTTGAAACGAAAACCGAATAACACCGAACGAGTTTTTGCCACAAATCCATTTTTTCTTCGTTACTGTACAAGTTGCGATTGATGAATGTGCGCAGCTTCTTTTACTGATACTCCTACACTCAACAGATACACTACGTAATACACTAATTTAAAAACTTATCCTCATTTCGTTCAATGGCAACGTGAAAATGGCAGAACATTCTTGTTTTCCTTGTAAAAAGTTATGAAAATTCTGTACGATCTTTTAGCGAAAGTTTTTTGTAAACATGAAAGTATAAGCAATTAAATTACTAGCTCAAAAATTCGATCTTGCCTTTGGTCCATATATTGCAGTATTGCATATTTGCTCTAACTGATTAATTTGACTATTTTAAGTTGTCCTTTTCCAGGTTGATTGCGAAAAATAATTACAACAGTGTTTATAATTCAGACACTTTTAATAAGTAATATTGATATGTATGAACAAATGTTTTATTTAATAAAACCGTGAAAGGTTTTTCACTAAAATTTTTATGCTGAATTAAGCACATATTACATTTATTTGAGATTTCATGGAGTTTGTATTAAATCCTAATTCTTTAAATAACAGTATTTTTTTACAAAAAAAAAAAAAAAAAAAAAAAAATGAAATTTTGCTGCAAATCCAACGGATAACAAATATTTGCTATTCACTGTTAACTATGATAACTATATATTTACTCATGATACTACAATTAATATTATCTAAAACTTATTTGAGTTGTAATTCTTTTTAGTGAAGATTTTGAGCCATTTAAATAACATTTCATAATGATTGATTCGGAATCACGAATAAATTCCTATTGGAAATCATTAGTCAGTAAAAAATATGCCCTAAATAGCAATAAAAACTTTTATTTATTAATAAAACTATAGATGCATCAAAATTAAAATATATTCTGTATTGAAATTTCTCAGAAATCATCTAATACTTATAAGTTGAAAAAATAATAATTTTTTTTCGTATTGTGAATTATTAGGTATTCATGTATTACCCTGTCGAAACAAATATATTTAAGTTAAAATAAACATTTTGCAGACGTTATGCATTAATATTAAAGAAAAAAAGGGGATTTATATTAAAAAAGCATATTAAACAGGATTTGCTTAATTTTCTATAATGAATAGGATGTTCATAATATACTTACTGGATAGCATTTTCTTAATTATATTATATTCCATTGTTAATTCAGATTAAAAATCTACATTTAAGAAATGTTCATTTAAGATATTTTTATAAACTTTTAAATTTATAAATCAGTTTATAATTTTAAAAGTTTAACTACATCAGTTTTTTGTTAAATATAAAATCTATGGTATTTATTGGTTACCGAGTACAGGGAAAATAATTCATTTCAATATTTAATATGAAATCAAATCTACATATTTAAATAAAAGTTTTAAGGGATATCAACGTTTAAATATTTTAAAAGCAGTTTATAGTTATAGATCAAAAGGTAAAATAAGAATAAAAGCTATTAATATCCATATTATGAAATAAGATAAATATGCAAATAAATTGTAAAACTTATTTTCAAATATGATTTCTCATTCAGTTATTATTAACTCTTAACTTACGACTTGTAACTAAGTTCTCTATTTTAGTATTAAATGGTATATAGTTGAATATTTTACTATTCTATTATAAAGCAAAACTTTCTGTCTAATTGTATGAAAATCTTATGAACTGTACATATTAAATTTTTATGTCATCTAATATTGTTATCGTAACACTGCAAACGTTAAAATTTGATGCAAAATGTTTAAAATTTATTGTTTTAATTAATACTTAACAATTTATGTATATAGTAACAAGAATAAATTAATTTGAATGAAAAATAATTGAAGCTAGTCTCGCTTTCCAAATACAAATAATTAAAATAAAAATATTTCCATTGTTTCTTACAAACATTCGTGGGTTTTCTTTTCCTTAATAAAAATATCTCCTCTTAACATTTTATTAAGAGAATAAAACTATGTAAATTAAAAAAATGTATAATATTTTTGTCATTTTTTAAATAGACCATGATCCATCTTTGTTTAATTCAGTATTTTAATGTCTTATTAATTTTCATAAGAAAGCTACATTTTGAGTAGAATCTCAGAGCTCATAAATATACTTCAACAAATGATGCTTATAATATTCAAAATAATTCAAACTATTTTTTTATTTACAGATATTCCAGAAAAAAGTATATTATCAACTGCAGACAAAATAAAAGTTGAATATTTTTGACAACTTCATGTGTAATATAAAATAAAAGTTTTTCCATAGTAATGTAAATATAATTTTGAAAGTGGTAATAAGTTAAATTATAAAAATGTATAATAAAAAGTTGTAAAATGTGTAATGCTGTACAAAAAATATGTCCTTCGGAGAAAAAATGTCATTCCCGCTGATAACCCCTCAATATAAAATACAGTCATGTTTCTAGTAGTTGTGAAGGTTAAATTAATAAAGTTACATTAGAATATTAAAAAAATATTATTAAATAGAATTTATAATTGATGTATTTTAAAATAGGTGATTATTAAGTTATGATAATTGGAATTCTGCTTAGATGAATATTATTGAGCTTACATTCATTTATAGTAATTAACTTATGTTTAAAATTCATTAAATTTAAAGAGGTTTAATAAAAGAAGTAATACTAAGTATCGCATTATACACAAAATTAATTTACTGGAATAATTCCGTTGTTTTATCAAATTAATTATAATCCAACATAATCGCATTACAAGTATTGATGGTAATTAAATTTAGAAAGATTAAAGAATATTAATAAAATTTTTTGAAGTCTCGAGTCCATATATGTTAATGAAGATCCTGTGTGATAACAGATTATTTTCAAAGGGAACTTATATAGCAATTTTTTTTTAATTTTAGCGAATTTAAACTGAAAATAAAAATACCAAAAATTATACTAGAAACTAATAAAAATAAGTAAAAATCTCTTATTTTGGAAACATATTTTAAGAATACCCTTAATATAGATAAGTTAAGCAAATATTTTTATGACAATATAATAATATATTCTAAGAAGATATATTTTATAAATAAAATATTTTAAGTTAAAAATATGAAAAAGGTATATTAAAATATGCATTGTATTTTAGAATAGTGCTTAATTTTATATATTTATTTTCCTATCAATTTTTATATATATTGTTGAATGTATGTTTGTATAAATTTAATATTTTTCTTTGAATTTGAATTTAAAGATATTTTTCAACTTCAGGAAATATAAAATATTTTATGAATGAGGATAGTGTTTGCTCAATAGAATGTATTCTATAGATTTCAAATAACGTAAGTATATATAAAAAAAAATATATATATATATTTTTTTATATATACTTACGTTAT
>JAPDSC010110173.1:94450-116017 GCA_026290005.1 Latrodectus geometricus | reverse complement strand
GGCCTAACCAAAAGAAGAGTCTAACAAAAGGAAAGCAACGGTTCAGAACAACAAAGGGAAATTCGCTACAAAGGGGGTGAGTCATTTTAATCTCTGCTTCAGGACCCACTGGCCTCACAATGTTTTATAAATATGCTTTTATATGTTGATAAGACATTTAATCTTTAAATATAAACTGTAAATATTTAAATGTAAATAGTAGTACAATAAAATTACATTATCATTATTATTATTTAAACTGTGTCATTCTCATATGTTCTCATTTAATCTCCACTATTTCTACGAACTTGGGTTAGCTCGGTGTTACTCATATATATGCCGAGTTTAACCACCACATATGGTATAAAAACGCCCTTTGGAATGTAATACAACTTAAATTCATGAAGAAATTGATTCATATATATAATAAATGGTATTTAATAATAGAATGGTACGGAAAAATACTGTACCATGTGGAAAATATAAAAGTTCTGGAAGAAATACCGGTGAAGCATATTGATTCCGTATCGAACGCTCTAAAATAAACCATTGCGGTCCAACTCTATTGAGTTCAGGTGGCTGTAAGGGATAAGATAGAGGATTAACTTCTTTCTCGTGCTGATTAAACCATTATTTTTACTAGCCCTGGTGCGTGGATAGGTTTATCAACATACTGGAAAATTTACCCTCTGTAGGAAACAAAAATTGTATCGCAAAATTGACCTGGCCTGCTAAAATTTTTCAATACTTCAGTGCCAGATGTCCTTCCTTTCAGGCTTATGACTGATCTAGCAGTAAACCGCGACATGATGTATCATATCATGACAGATAATCCTCCATGCTTGCAAGTTAGGAAACAATAGCGATCAAATTTTTGTGTAGTGTCACTTCTTGTTACAGTGAAAAATGTGAAACATGATTCCTCAGACCATATTATTTTCAACCACTTATCAATTAACCAGATATTCTGAGTGTTCTACTACTAGACGACATTTGGCATTGACATCTGTGACAAGTGGCCTGGCAATTTCTGCTCTGTTGTCAATGCATCTCGGTCGTTTTACTGTGTTTTTTTTATTGCCACTAATTCGTTTCAACCGGCTTGTCTTGCTGTATTATGTGTATTTTCTCATAACTATAGACACTAGTTAGCTAGAAATGCTAAAAGCTGGGATGTTTTGGTCTCATTTGCTTTAACTAGAGTGACTCCTACAATTTGGCTTCTTTGAAAATCTGAGAAATCCAACATTTTCTAATTCCAATAAAATGCAAGACCTAAGCGTTATCAAAAATCCTATCCCACACCACTAGAATAATTATTTTGTTTGTAAAAAAGTTATCGGCTATTATCATACTTGAATGCTTATAAAGTGCATTTAAAATTGAATAAATTCACAGATTTTATTATTTCGATAACCACTTGTATTATTGAAACTTTAAGCAGAATTTGTTATTTCTTAAAAATTCTAATATGCTTTACTAGTTTCACAGCATTTTTCATATAACATTTATAGTATTGAATTTTATTATTATTATTTTTCAAGTGATTAATCATATTTTTATTAAAATACATCGTTTGTTTTACTGCAAAGTAAAAATGACATAAGATGTATCCATCCTTGCATATAAAATAAACATGAGTTCAACATGTTATAAAAATATTTGTTTTCCTTTTGTGAATTTATATCTATCATTTACTGAAACGATTTTGATAAAAAAAAAGTTATTAATTTTTATACGCTTCAAAGTATTGAATTCATATGAAAAACAAGAATAATATAAACAGTAATGAATTGATCATTATGTATGTGAGGATTTTAAAGAAGGAACTTGATATTTAAAAAAAAAAACATTTATTAGAGTAAATAGGTGTTATTATTTTCACCAGCCTTTTTTTCTTATCATTCGGTAATATAAAAATTCTACAAGCCTGAAGCTCTCAGGAGTTTCAATGAAAATAGGAAAAAACTTTGCTCTTTTCTAAAGATTCAATATGGCTAACGTTATTTTAATTAATACATTTAAACCCCCGTTATTACTTACTTTCAAATGGTATACTCATTACGTCAACAGTTAGCAATAAATAGAAATGTAGGCTATTAGATTGTAACGTACATGATTAGATTGTAACGTACATAATCTTTATGTAAATAATGTAACAAAATTTTAATGGAAATATAAGTTTGATAATTTATGTACTGTTGATAATTTATGTTTCATATAATACATATTATATGTTATCAATGAGTGACTTAGATGGAGCTTCTATTGTGCAACCTGGAATTTCCAGTGTAATCTTTCTATAATTCAAAAATCGACTTAACACCAAATAACAATGATTATCTTTTAGCAAAATTAGCTAAGCTATACATATTGATCTTCAGAGCTGATTTCATTACTTTTACTTGACTAAAATATATTCTATGCAACAGCAAATTCGATTAGCTGTTTGTAGACATTTTTGCCCACCGGGACAACTGAGAATATATTCTCAAGTAAAAAATTCATTAATTCCTACAGCCTATTTTGTGTGCTTTAATGTCCAAAGGCAAATAAAATAAAACATATCGTAACTATATTTTGTTATCTGTAACAATAGTACTTTTAGTTTGTTTGTATGTTAGTCATTTAATCAAATAATATGTATATTTAGAAATATCATCGTGTTATTAAGGAAACTTATTGCAAAATTTTCGAATCAAATATGTCAAAGAAAATTGTTTCATATTAAAAAAATATATTTAGTAGATAAAGAGGTATTTATTAAATATTCAAAAAATTTAAATGAAATGTTATAAAAAATACTAGTTTACAATAGACTTTGAGAAATATTTGTATATAAAATAATTAAAATTGAAATTATGTCATTTTAATTAATTTCACCATACATGCAGTATGAGATAATTTTTTAAATATTACAACATTTCTGTAAAAAAAAATAAATAAATAAAAAAAAATAATAAATAAAAGAAAAAAATGTTTAGTAGTTTAATAGGTGAAGAAGTTTCATATATGTTTGTTACAATGGCAACACAGAGAGCCACAAGTTTAAGAAAGTCAATATAATTCTGATAAAAAATGTTTTTATGATTTATTTTAAAGTTATGTAAATTTTTATTACAAAATTGGAGATAAAGAGCATGTGATTAAGTGAGTACTTGTGGAATAAATGTCTCTCCATTTCATTCCACAAGTACTCACTTGATTTCACGTAGCGTCTCTTATAAAGCTAATCAAAGATATGTCACATTAAAAAAGCCAGTTTTGCACATATTGGATAGAAGGCTTTATGTTGAAGGAATTATTTTCGTAGTATACTCACAGTGCATGGGGATTGATTTGCTCACGAAATAAAATCAATATCAAACTAAGGAAAGATTATCTCATAACTTCATTATTTCAGAGCAAAATGTGAAGAAAATTGTTTTTGATGATGACACTATACCAAAACATGCTTATAAAATGGTATAAGAATACTTCATCTCCTTAAAACATATTCCAAGAAAGAGAGGAAAAATCCATATCAAAGTGTTGAATTTTATTAAAAAAATATATATATACAGATGATCAACAGATTGTTTCAAGACATAAAATTTTCCAGTTTTATGCAATATTGCAAGAATTTTCATGAAACTAAAATAATTCCAAGAGAAATTCCTACCTTTTTATAATTATTGCAAACATTAATTGTGAAGAGGTAGGAATTTCTGAAATATGTAAGATATTCTGACATGTGTGTACAAAATATTCTATCACACTTTATTGGTCTATGATGTCATTCAGGGAGTCATTTTTTTCATTTTTTCGAGCCATTTAGTCTAGCTTTTATTAGTTGACAAAATACATAATTCTCAACTTATGGTAATATGGTTTGTATATTGTTCAGAAATATTGTATATAAAGTATTCTATGTGAAATCAGTAAAGAAGTAAAGGTGTTTAAGTCCACATGACATGGTGCTACTGTAATAGATGAAAAAATAATATAAACCCCCCTAAGGCTTTGCTTTATCCTTGTTGTCGCATCACATTGTTTTGAAAATTTAAAGTTTACATTTGCTAGTTTTTTGAACTGTCCATTTAATTTGTCCATTTTACTTGTTAGTTTAATCCTTTTTTGCATAATGGTGGAAATTTCCGTCATAACCTATAATGCCCAAAAATTATATAAAATAACAAGTTCACTTTAAGTTGATCGTGTTTGGATACCTTTTTAATGTCCATTGCATAAAAAGAAACATAGCTGTCAAAAATAAACAAGTGTCATTGTCAGTGAAACGAGCTTAAAGTTGTCTCATTCCACTGTTTGTTGTAGTTGCAACAAACGTATGATTTCCTTTATAATTTTGTTTTATTATATTAGAGTTTCTGTTGCTAAAAAAAATGAAAATGAGTGAAAGAAAAAATTTATAACACGTGTTTCTGTTACTTTCCTCTTTTATTTCTATTTAGTACTAAGCTAATGATCTAACTTTGGATGATGATGGAAGTTTTTAGCATATTGTTTTTTGCTAAATTTATACTATAAATATATACTAAGATTTTTTTTAACCATTTTTCCTTTAATTTTGAACATGAATTATATCAACTTGATTTATTTCACCAATAAAGAAAAAATCATGCAAAGAAGGGTTAAAATGTAAAATATATATGAGGTTGTTATAAGTTATAAAAATTTTCATCTTTTTCATCAATTATTTGGTTTTGGAAACATAGGATTTAATAGTTTTAAATTAATAAATAATTATTGTATTTAATGGTTTCAAAAATAGAATTATCTAGATATTTTTGTAGGGTACATAAATTTTTGCATATAATATAATTTTGATTTCAAATAAAATTAATGAATACATATATGTATTAAGTCTTCATAGAATTTATTTTTAAATAATAACCATATAGAATGCTATCCACGAAAATATTTAACTTTGCAATGTAGAAAGACAGTAGGTGTTTGTAAAATCTAAAAATACAGTAAAAGAATGAATAAATAAGAAAATTACATATTTAATTATATATTATATTATATATATTTATATATTTTGTACTAATTACATAATTCAAATATTCTTATATTTCTTTGATTTTTCAAGAATTATATAATTTTGCACATATACTGTGTTTTATCCAACAATTTAAACCTTTATTCGTTTCAATATATTTGATTTAATCTATCTTATCCAACATTAAAAATCTAGTATTCATTATTTGGAATGTAACATTTATTTTATCAAAGCTGAATTTATTTTCACACTTTCTGTAAGGTCATTTCAATCTAGATACAGTTTTCTACGCGGAAATCTTCGATTGGAATAAGTCACAAGGGAAATAAGATTTTTCTTGTATTTCACATTTTGTTTTGAGTTATTGCAATATTTAAAAGATGATAATTTCTCCTTACTCTATGCTTTTTGATTCATACATTTTATTTTAAAATATGGTTAATTTTTTTTTACTTAAATGTTTTGAAAATTATTTAAAATCTCTATAATATTTAGTTTTGGAATGATACTGATAAATTTAATGATACTCATTAAAATTTTAATAATACTTTAAAATATTTTAATAATATTTATAAATTTGTTTGACTAATATATTTTTTTATAAAAATTCTTTCTGCCATCAAATAATCATTGGGAATTCGTAATATCGGGAATCATTACAGAAAAATGCATTATTTTTTAAATGAGCCTAAAAACAGTTCATTCAAAATAATAAATTTTATACTTATGAGGGGAAACAAATTTAATAATTTTCAAATACCTGTCATTTCATTGTTTACTGCTAAAATAACTTAACATGTTTATCCATATATTTCTTAATGATTTTAATCTAGGCGTGGATTAAAATGTTAAACAAGAATCAATTTTTTTCACTGTGCATCATTCTTACTTTAAGTATCTTATTAAATATATTTATATTTTCACACCAATAATTGTTTCTATTTTATTCTCAAAAATTGTATTCAATCACAAATTTTGTTTTAAGAAGATATGTCAATTTAATTTAGTATAGTACAAGTAAATTAACTGATATGTTTTGTTCAATTTAATATCTCAAGATATTGTAGTAAAAAAAATAGATGCAAATGGTGTATTTTTATTTTCCTTTGCACTTCTAGCTTTGAGGAAACGTTAAAAAATGATAAAGGTTTTAAAGTATGTTTTTTTTCTGGAATTTTAGAAAAAATAACAATTTGTTAACCACATTAAAATAAAATCAGTATTTATATAGAAAAATAAGATATAGTTAGTCACGAAAAATGTTTCTAAATTCTATTTAGAATGCTTTCTCCATAAACATTAAAATATTATTCGTGTTGTAAATTAGAAGTAGAGAAATATGCTCTTTTCGAGAATGAACCAACTTTTATTTACTGTGACATACATTTGGAAACCATTTCTTTATCTTCTTCCAATAATATTTGCATTCCAAGTGTGCTTTGCAAGGAGGAAAAAAACAAGCTACTTGAAACTATCTCTTGACATTATTGACTGTGAAACAGTTCCAAACGGGTACTGGGAATGGAATTGAAAACAAGTATAGTTTCTACTTATTCCACTTTAGAGGATATTTAAATGCCTCTTCTAGTTTCTTGTAACAGAATTGTTAAAATGTTTTATTTTAAACAATCTAGTATATTTAAGTTTGTTTCAGACCATGCATTCTAGGAATAAAATATTTGCTTCGATGAATTCTGTCTCCTCTCAAATTTATAAAATATTTGCAGAATATACTTTTTAAATTTGAAATTCATATTACATTTTATTATTATCCTTCTTCTTCCATCGTACGAAAATACAGTACCAACATAATATTTAGAAGTTCTTATACAGTTTGTAAATTATTTAAAAAAAAAAAAAAACTATTTATTTTAAAAAAAATTCTCTAATAAATCTCTTTTCTAGGTTTCCTGCAGTAGACAGTTTACATAATAACCTCTGATATATTTAAAACTTTTCATTTTAAATCATTGCCTTTGATTTTAATAGAACTTAAGAACTTTTATCAGGAAATAATATAAGAAATACTTAAAATATACTGCATTCTTCATATGCGATGAACAAAGGAGATAATAAATACGTGGCATTGGTTATGTAATCATAGGTTTTTCCATTTTTATAAAAAAAATATAAAAATAATTGCTTAATATTTCATGTTTATATTTCATTATATTCTACAATTGCAGTCATTAAAATAATGGGACATTCTTTACGTTGTTAATCCATTTGTTCTTAGGAAATGTAAGATTTTGATGTAAGATTTCAATTATTTGTTGCAGGCAATTTCAGAAGAAATCAATAATATTTTTTCCAATAAAAGAAGAATAATTTTTATAAAAACTTAAAAAATAGATAAATAAATCTAAGATTTAAAAATTTTAATTTATTAAGAAATACATTAGAAATCAATTTATGATCTTTTGAAACATTCTTCATTTTTGAAGAAATTTATTAAGATGTATTAAAATATTCATTTTTAATAAAATAATTTTTCTTCAATTTTTAATTGGCTTTGCTTTCGATAATATAATGTTGTACAGTTTTAAAAGGCATTTTATAATCATTGTTTTTCTATTCATAATTTATTTTGAACAACCTATTGTATAGATTTTATCTATTGCTCTTTGAATCTTCTAATGTACTGACAGATTTTAATTGTTACAGATCTTCTAAACATCGATTTTAAAAGAAAATTAATAAATTCCCTCGTTCATTTAAAAATCATACTGAGGTAAAAACCAATTCATTTGTTAAAATCTTGCAATAAATTTTCTCAATACATGTTTATATTATTTTATAATATAATTTTATAAATTTTTATTAGATTCTATCAATAAATATTCTTAAGAAGCAATAGATATACATAATCATAGTTTAGATAGTCAGCCCTTGCTATGAAATTACTTCTCAGAATCCCTTAAGCTCTATAAATGTTTGAGGATGTTTTAATCTCCTTGTTCATTCGTATTAATGTTCTACGTTAATTCTTGCTGTTTTACACTATAATAAGACGGGTATTTCGAATATTTTTTCTGTTCGTCAAAAAGTTATTAATTTCTCCTTCCTTTCTACCATCAAAAATTCTGTATCAACTTTTAACACCATTCACTTATTTATAAGAATATTTTAAGAGATGATAGATTTTTAATTTTCACTCTTTTTGAATGATATTTCAGTTGTTGATTTATTATTGGTTGGTGCTTTTAATAAAGTTGATTGTTCAGTAGTGAGTTAAGAATTTAGCTACCTTTCTTCCTTTTCTCTATGACAGAATTTCGAGCGGAGCACCTGCCAATAATTCTGTGAATGATTTTGAAATGACGTTCAATCGTTTCTTCCTTATTAATACTTTTGCTAAGTAATGTCAACACACACATTTGTCTTTTATCTTGTTACAGAAGTAATGAAAATGAAATTGATACATGGTTTGTTTTTGCTTGAACTCACTACTATTAGAACAAATCTAGTTTATCACCAATGGCAAGTCAAATTATACAAGTTTGCAAATGTTTACTACACATGTGAAGAACATAACGTGACATACTAATGCAAACAGAGTCAACTACGAGATCAGGCTCAAAATAAGAGTTCCCTGGGATATTTTATTTATTTATTTTAATTTTTTATCGCAGCGGCGTTTGTAGTCAGTGTTACCACACTGCCGAAATCATTGACAAGCCAACCGAAGAGCTAATGTTTACAATCGATGATTTGCCGACCGCTGCCCTAATTACATCATTCCAAAAATACAAGAATCAAAAAAAAAATATTTAATTATAATCACTGAATTACATTAAAGTTAAGAAATGTATTTTTAGACAATTTATAGCTATGAATATCAATAGCTTTAATAGAGAAGTTTTATATACCTCATTCCTTCTTTTATACTATTAAAATATATTGAAATTACTTTATAATTAATAATTGCAACATTTAAAATAATGTGATCTGATTTTATTTAATGTATTGGTAGTACAAATATTATGAAAATAAATGCAAATCTCATTTATAAAAAACAAGCCACCTTTATAATGTATTATTCAAATAAAAATGTAAGTTATCATAGGATATATTATTATCTTAAGAAATATGAAATGTAAATCATGTCATATTTTTAGCATGGTAATTCAAAATAAAATGCAAATAATAACGAGAAATTTATTTTATTCTGTTAGCTAGTGAGGAGTGGTAATACCTTTAAATATTTTTATTCAAATGAGTAAGATTCAATGAGATTCACAAAATAATATAACAGTCTTGCACAATTTTCCTCAATAATTTCATCCTATTCCTCTCGAATTTATTATAAGATTAAAATTTATTCTTTAGTAGCATATTTAACATAATGCATAGTTAAATTTAAGTAGCTCAACAATATGCGTGTTTCTGTAAATAAACTCCATTTTAATTTTTATTAGGATTGAAACAATGACATTGTTATAACTGAATATCATTCCCCGTCTAAAGTTTGCTGGCAAATGCTTCAATAAGATATAAATTATTTAAAAATCAAGGGAAATGAGAGCAATATTTAACATTATTAATTCAAAATCTTTCTCTCACTCTTTGAAATTCTCAATGATGGCTTGCTAATTTTCAAGTTGTTTTGTAATGAATTAAAAAAATGATCTTCATACATTTATATTTAAAATTAAGTTCTTTTATACGGTTACGAAATGTTTGATAAAATTAAATTTTTTTCTGAAAGAGTAATGACCTTCGAGCTCATACAGATGACATTCTATTTTGAATAATTGTGTAATATTAACATTGTGGAAGTTTTGTAAACTGTATGTATAACGAAAGGAAAAAAAAATACAAGACTTTTAGAATATTAATAACAATAAATAACATAAACTATATATATAAAGCTTATGAAAACAGTAGCTAGTATCAGAATCAAAAAGAACAAAAAGGTTATATAATATAATTTTTTTGCATAAAATAAGTAATTCGCTTTCTTTATTTACGTAATTATTCAATATATTAAATAAGTCCCAGTACATTGTAAATTTTAGTTAATTTATAAAATAACAGCTAGCTTTAAATAAATTATTTTTTTTAAAAAGAAATGAAGTAATTTATATTAATACGAATTACGCATTAGATCAATTTTATTCAAAATATGATATTATTTCTCAAACAATCTCCAGCTTTTCTGAAAAAATAACCCTTTTAAAAATTTTCTTGAAACCTTTTTAATGTTAAATCAAAGATGACTCTATAGTATTGCCTTAAAAACTTTATTTTTTATTCTTTCCTATAATTGAAATTTATCATTTGGTCTTTTTGTTCTGATGTTCCTAGAGCATTTGCATTGATATAGAAACATTGTATCTCTTTAACTATTCATAAAATATGCGAAGATAAAATAAATTATCAATAATAAGGTAATATTCTTGCATATAAAACTATTTGTTTTTGTAAAATATTGAGCATCATAAAGGGAACTACAATCTATTTTTGAATTTAGTACCCATACTTACTTATTTCGTAATAATAAATTTTGAAACTAAATAATATATTAAAAATAATGTGACAGTATTTAATGACGATGCCAAACAATTCAAAGTAATATTTTATTATCATTTATGTGGATTCAAAGAAGAAATTTCCAATACGTAACACACATATATTTATGAAGTAAAATCTTTTAAACATAAGACCTTTCTCATAAATTATTTCATTTTGTTACTTCATTGACTCTTTTATCTAATACACTTTACTTAATCTTTGTGGTCTAGAAAGAAAATGATGTGCTATAAATATGGAACACAAAATATCTTTTGATGAAATAGACACAAGGTAAAGCTTTCAGATTGTGAAGTTTTTCCTTAAATTAAAATAAAAACGGTATACATATATTTTTTCTGATCTAATTCAATTATAGTTGGTACACTTATTAATTTACCTAATAAAGTCTAAGTGCATCAATATTGCATAACTTATTTCTTATCAAACTCATTTTATAATTTCGAGTTCTTTCAGAAAAAGGAAGTAATAAGTTTCGAAATCAAACCCCAGTTAGCTTTATTAAGGTTTAAATGTAAGTTCAAAAATAGCAGATAGTATTTGTAAAATTAGTGTGCAAAAGATGATTGCAGCATTTCAATGGAAAATAGATTATATGGATGGTAAAATTACAAGACACGATTTTGGTGAGGTAAAACATGGAACCAAACAGTGATATTTAAATGATTTAATTATTTTAATCTTATACTCCAACATTTTCTCTTGAAATTACACATTTACATTCACACTTTTATCATACACAAAATGTAAGCCTAACTTCATAAACTATTAGATTTATAAAATTTAAACAAGGAATCCAACCAGCGAAAGAAAACATTTTCGAAATTCGTACAATTTCTGTTCTTAAAGTAAAACATAGAAAAGAATTTTTTTGTTTTAATAACTTATATAAAGCATTTTTAATAATTAAAAGGAAAATTTAAAATCGTATCGAGATATTTTGCATAAAATATTTGGATAAGATCTACTTGAAGTAAGATATTTTGCATAAAAATGAAGTAAACTTGCATAATTTAAAAAAAAATGTTTTAAATCAAATTTAAATTTTAACAAATTTTTATATTGAATACAGAAATATCTATAACGGCAATAATAGAATTTTCATATGTCAATTCTTCTGTATTTTCCAAGTAAAATTTAAACTTGAATGAAATTTGTTAAATTTGAGATATGAAGAACAAAGCTACACAATTTTAAAAACAAAACCTTTAAAATTAATAGAAGGAATATAAAAATTTAATGCTTATTTTTAAGAAACAAAATAGAATATTATAGGAACAGCAATAGCAGAAAATAGAAAATGATACATAAGGACAATATATATAAATTTTTTTAATCATTTGCTTCCAAATGATTAAAAAATTTTGTATTAATAAAAACTAACTTAGCTTCTTCTATTAATAAAAATTAAGGAATCAAGAGATAAAAATAGGAAGGATTGATAATTTAAAAAAAAATTGATTTGCGATTATTACAATGAAGGGAAAAGTTCTCATTAATCTGATTGTTAAAATTAGATAAAAAGTTAGAAAATATCACCCTTTAAAAGAAAAACCATAATATATCAAGCGAGAACATATTAAATTGGACACAGATATTTTACTTGTTATTTAATTGTTGGATAAAAGTAAAAATTTTAAAGAAATGTGTAGAAAGTTAATAAATCCCTTTCTGCATTTTCGCAGACAAAATCTCTATCATTTTATAATTAATGCACTTATTGAAGAAACAAAATATAGACAATGGCTAAAAATCTTTTAAACTTTTATTTTACCCTGTAAAAAAAAAAAAAAAAAAAAAAAAAAAAAAACAGAATGGGCTATAATCTATACTACTTGGAATTTGATGCAGCGTTTCAAAAATTTGCACCTCTAATGAGCTAAGAATTTTTCTGAGATTTTCTATTTGTAGTCACTTTTCTTGAGGAAATAAAGATAAAATTAAACTGATATTTTTTTTATTTTTTTTTATATAAATATTATTAAATTTTAACCTTAATAGTATGACTGAAGTGTGTTTGACTTTTTATTTAATTTCAAAGTTATGTTTTAAGGCAGAGAAGTTAAATACACAACAGTAATGTAAAAAAGCCTAAGGTATAAAATAAAAGATAGAGTAGTGATAAAAGATAAAATGTAAAGAGTAGTAATGTAAAAGTGAAAAAAAATTTATGGAATGTAAAGTCGGGTAAGTAAAATATTTAACGATTTATGGCCAACTTATATACACTAAATTTTACTATAATTTACATTTTCCACTTCTAACACTAGATTTTAACTCAAATATTCATATCATTGTAAAACCTTTTTAATTTCGTAATTCAGAGATGAATCCTCAAAAATATCTTTCACTTATACGAAAACTCAATAAATAATAATGAACTTAATAATCATTTACGGAAAAATTAATTAAATCGCATCTAGATCAAAATGGTGCATACATTTTTTAAATCTTTTTAAGTAATTATTATTTACATCTCTGATTTTCATATCTATTTTTTAATATGCCTATATAATGCTAAGATAGATATGAATGTTTGTATTCTTTTACACACTATAGTAATTATATAATGCAAAATTATGCAATACGCAAATGTAATGTGAATAAAACCATTACAAAAATTATTTTTAACTGTAGCTTCATATAATATTAGAAAAATGCTGTTTTAACTATTTTGTTTGACGTTTTTAATATTTAAGGCACAACATATTTGAATTGTTTAGTAATTACTTTAAACATAAGATTAAAATTAAATAATTTAACTGCAGCATAAGAAATCTAAAAAGGAGTTTCAATTTATTTTTTCCATAAAGCAATTTAAGAAATTTTTATAATGTTATGTACATATTAAAGAAACATAAAACGACAAATTAATTTCCAAAATAGCCATTTATTTGTTTTTAATTAGATAATACTATATAAATAACTTTCCAAATTAAATTATGTTGATTATCTTTATAATTGGTTTTGCTATCATCGTTTATTTCCAAATTTGCTAAATTCATTTGTGTTGTTAAAACAGTAGATTAAACCTAAATTAATGTAATGTTTACCAATGTTGAGCAATAACAAAATGTATTTATAAGAATTTTATTTCTAATTTAAAAGCATGAACCATTGAAAAATCTTTTCTTAAATGTGTTTGTGCTATTTTAGTTAATTTTTTTTACATACCTTATATATAAAATTACTGTCAATTTTGAAAAGTTTGCTCAATTTACAGTAAAAAATATGTTATCCCATTTAAATTTGCAAGATTTTTCTAAATGTCATTGTTTAATTATAAATAGATTTAGTTTCATAATTTTAGAGAAAAATTAAATAAATTTTATGTTTCAAACTATCTTAATAAGTATTAGAAAAGAAAAATTATTTCCCATTCTAAACCATGATTTGTTTTTAAACTTTGAAGTCTAGAATTTTCTAAATCGGAACATTCGGGTAATCGTAAACAAATTTTTTTTTTCTCTGTAATCATTTAAAATTAAGCTAAAATTGAAGAAAATATCTATCCTAACTTATTAAAATTTCTTAATGTCAATATTAGTTTTAAACAACAAAAGTATTTACGTTAACATAAGAGTACTTCTTATTTTAAATTACTCCCAATAATTAATTAGAAATTTTTAGTCCTTGCTTTCTTGATCAAATAAAGAAATTTTAACTTTTTTCACTGCAATTTCCATAGTTTGATTTATTTTAAACTATATAAATGTTTAGACAAACTTCTGTCTGGAATACAAAATTGTTACTATTATTTTAAATTTTTATTTAGGAAAACAGTCTTAACAAGGAAGATAGAAGAACTTTCTTATATAATGAACCAAAAACATTAAGAAAGGAAACAACCATTGATTTTGGATGAATCTCAGTTTGCTCACATTTATGTGGCACTAAGTAACTCTAGCACCTCTAGAAGTTTTTTGGGAAGATTCGGTTGGTAGCGAAAGGCTTTCCTAAGAAACCCATTAGGAAGTTATAGATTACCTAACTAGGTAACTGCCAATATTACTTAGAAGGCATTAGAAAAGTAAAGGTCCATAATATACAAATTTTTTTTTACCATTTTGATGAAAGGCATCATATATTCGAATAAATTTTGTTTCCATTTTACTCTTATATATTGAAATGGGTGTTGAAAATACTAGACATTAATTTAAAATAACGTTTCATGAACTAGGATCAAAGTATAAGTCTACTCAGCAATAAGAATTACTTTTTTAAACAATGAAAACTGTAAAAATATTATTTTAGAGATAGTTTTTCATCCTATTTGTCATAATAATAAATATCATGCTAACAAATATTTAACTAAAAATTATTGAATACGTACTATATTATACTTAATACTCTATATTAATTGTATATACATGTTTAAATGGAAAATAACTTTAAAATTATATAATTATCTTTAAGAAAATAAAAAGAGAAATGGTTATATAATATATTATGGTATATTTAACATAAAATATTTCTTATGCATAAAATTTAATTATTGATTCTACACTTATTTTTTCACTTAATGTTTTAATCAATTGAATGGAAAAAGTGTTATAATTATATTGCATCATGACATTAAAATGACACATTAATTTGAGTGCTTTCCTTTTCTGAACTGAAACCATTAAATTAATAATATTTGGATGTTATGAGCTTTTTTAGTTTGTTTTATTTAAGAAATAATTCTTATTCATATAATTTTTTTTAATTAATTTGATTTCTCTTCTTATGCGAAAATTTTGTATCGGTAAATTACTGGGGTAAATTTTATAGAGAAAAATTTTAATTACAAATTTTCTTTGAAAATATGTCTTGTTGTAAATAGTAAAAAAGGTAAAAAAAATACATATAATTATTACAAAAATCAATTATCAGCAATCGAACTTTTTTGTCAAAATTAGTAACAATTAAAATACCTGAAAATGTGTTATTAAGTATTCTAAATATATTGTTAATTTATTTTAAATAGGAAATTTAACAACAAAAATATTGTCTACAAATTTTGAGATAAATAATCATATTTTTATTTTTAAAATGTAAAGCTAATACAAGCAATGTATACTTAAAAAGCATGTTATCGTTTGGAAATAAAATATTATTGATTATATTAAGATTGTTAATATTTGCCTCCTTAAATTTCAATCTTAGAACGTTTTTTTTTTCTAATGTAATTATTCTCACAAACATTTAAGACAAAAATAAAAACTGAAATATTGAAAAAAAATAATGATTTGTTTTATAAAAATATTGTTAATATTTATAATATCAAGTAAAATTCTTTTCTGATTGAGATTGAGCAATGCCTGATACACAGACTTTTGGAGCAGCTAGGACTATAAGCAATGACACCATTATTTTGGCTTTTACTGATAATTAAAATAATATTGAAATAGATGGTGAATATTTGTTATCTCAGCAATGCAAATTGATTCCGCAGTGGCGAAAATGCCGTCTTTTCACATGAATACTGGATGTGCGTACAGCATTTGATGGCCACAAACCGGTCTTATACCCTTCGAAGTAAACTCTTATCGCTTTGTTGCATTTGGAATCTCCATAGAGGTTTTTCACGTATTGAGATGACGTGTATAACCATTTTTATATGACTCATTCCATTTTGGACAAATGTGTTATTATATTTTAATTAGTTTTGGCATTTTAAAGTCAGTGATTTCGCCCTATATTTCATGCATGCGCAGTGTTCTGTCCTTCTTAAATACAAAGAGCAGGTTATTATTATGCTGGTTTGGTCAGAAAATTTTTATCAATTGAAGACAATTCAAGTATGGTGTCATGAATTGTATTCAATTGGTCGCAGAAAAACAGGCCGTCACATCACTTCTGGAACTACAGTTGATGAAATGGGTCATAGTGCTGATGTATCATAGAAACACATAGCTACCTTTTAAGTTACCAAGCCCAAATCAGTTCCATGGGTACCGGGAGAGACCGTTGTAGTTTCCATGAGTGATAAGATTTTATACTAATTTCACAAACCTGAAACCTTAAAAACTATTTAAAAATTTATCATGCCACACTATTTATATACAGAAAATATATTTTTATGAGTTTTATTTTTGAGTATTTAGAAATTGTAATGGTAGTCAGTGTACAATAATTTTATCATTAGTGAAACATTTTAAATACAATAATATTCTTAGTAATATTTTAGTTCAATTACCGATTCTTTTAATTTATAGGAAATCAATAATATTTGGTGAAAAAGATAACAGTGACATATGATTATCTTAAAAAGACAATTTTGTCTTGATAGACGATTTTTGTATCTTTAGTGGGGTCAACAAGTCTTGACTTTTAGATCTTAAAATCATTCTTTCACTGAGATTTATACTTTGAAATATATTTAAGCTGTACTATGTTTCAATTACTAGTTCATTAAAATAACAATGTTAAATTAATCTTGACATTCAATCTTAAAAGAATCTAGTGAAATTCTAATCACACGGAGTCCTTTTTATTTTTTTTTATTTCTATTCAATAATTCATTTTCAAAATTTACCCCTAGATTAAAGAACTGAAAATGTCTTTTGATAAAGATTGGAATGAAAAAATGTTGAAGTCCATTTTAATCGAATATTTTTCTCTCAATTAAATACGACAGAAAATTATTTTATTGAGTTACATAAAATTGACTTTCATTGATAATATATAGATATTAAGAAATACATGACTTAATTAATATTTTACGTATTATCCTCTCTCTCACTCTCTCCTTCTCTTGGGGGTAATGAATCACTCACTTAAACTGTGTAGTCAATGCTATTAATACATTTGACTTAGAATGAGCCACCAAAATTGCAATTTTTTAATTTTAAATTATTTTTTAATAGCAACATAGCTTTTCATCTAGAAATCCATCAAATCTTTTTTTCAGATAAAACATATTTCAAAGACTGATATTTAAATCCATATTATACACTTTCTTAACTTTTTGGTGATATTCAACGTAAAGAACTAGTATTACGGAGATGATTGTTTTCAGATTTTAAAATTGTTTTACATTTTTTACAAACACATTCTTGAGCTAAAATATTATATTAAAATAGAATCGTGATGATAATATTTTGCATGATTTAATGTAATAAGCAAGATATATAGATCAACATGAAATGTTTGCAATTTTACTATTATATTAATTTATCATAACTCTGATTTATATCATCATTGTCATCTATTTTACATGTTTATCACATTTTATTTTGATAAATTTTGTTTTCCTGTTCTTTAACACTCTCCAAATCATCCATTCAATTAATTGAATTTCATAATTGTGAAAAATAAAATTTGAACGAAATTTATTTTGGATATACAATATGATTTTAACTTCTATATTATTAATATACTAATTTTTTTCAATAAAAGTATTTTTTTCTCATTTTTCATTAAATGATAATGTATTTCAATATTATTACAAAAATCTATTCTGATTATTATTATAAATTCCATTTATATTCCGTTTATTATTGCATTTTTAGATATTTCTCTAATTTATTTATTCTTTTTTTATAAGAAACATTGTTATTTGTAATTTTAACAGATTTGTTTTTCTATGCAAATTAGCTTTGATTCAAACATGTGAAATCCCATTAAGCAGCATTAAAATAATAAAAATATATAACTCAGAGATTGAAACTATCTCATAGAAAGAAAGTATGGAAGGATATTTTTGACAACTCAAAATAATTTTACAAATATTTGTTTGATTCTTAAAGTATTTTTAAAGCTTCCATTGTGAAAAATAGATTAGAATAAATTGAAACTAATAATTAAAGATTATGGGAACTATTAAAGTTATCTCTATATACTTGACTGATTTGTTCTTACAAAGTCGATTAAATCATCGGCATGTGTGAGAACTATTCTTTCAAATATTAAGACTTTTTTTTATTTATACTATTACTTCTCCAATTTAATAAATACTTATATAAAACTAGGTGTAAAGAGAACATTTTTCCCCTAGCACTATATTAGTTAAATACAATAAAAACTGTAATAATCCTTTCATGTTATTTTCCAAAAAGTAAATTTATTACTCTCCATATATGATGCAGAATTTGATGTTATCAGATAAAGCAGTTTTATGTATACAGCTTTTCGTATTATTTTTGCCCCAAATATCGAAATCCAGATGAACGAAACTATTGAGCGAGATATTATCTCATTCAATTTCTTTGTTTTTTTCTTTTCTGGTGATTTCTCTTTGTTCCCTCCTTCTACTTATTATGTATCGGACATGGAATGAATACTTATTCTGCCTTCTCTTCTCTCATTACGTAATAGGAAACGATATTTTAGTTGAGTAACTGAATATGCTTTCAATATTCCTGATATTCTTGCTCAAAATATTATAAAATTCTTGTTATATAAGGTATTTCTTGGTTTTGGTAGATAAGCTTTGTTTAAACTATATTACCTTGATCTTTCTTCTCTGTGTACTTATAAATACAAAGTACTTCAAATTGCAGTTATTTATTATTGTTTTTGATGCTACTAAAATCTTCAATTTTGAAATATTTTTTTAAATGCATAATAGTCAAATGAAATGGAAAGGATGAAACGTGAATTTTCATAAGCATTTTATTTGTATGAAAATTTTCATTAAATGTGTGAAAATTTTCATTAAATGTATGAAAATGTTTATTAGATGTATGAAAATTTAAAATTAATTTATTATATTCTACTCTTAATAACAAATTAAAGGAATTTATATATTTTTTAATTGTGTAGGCATGCATCAGTATTATTTGCACCGGTGTTTGAAAGAATGTAAAAATTAAATAACATTAAAAATAGGAGGTTGTTCATATTAAATTATAATTTCAAATATATTATATTTTAAAACAACCAGATTATTTGTATACTAAAACATTTAAATCCCAAAAAAATATTGTGACAGTCATATTTTAGCAATAAGGGTAATTCAATGTGAAACTATGATATAGTATAAAACAAATTTCTTGAAGATACATACATTTTCAATATATAACCAAAAACTTATTTTCTTATAAAAAAACTAAATTCTATAAAATTTCACCAAACTATAATATACCCTAATAATGTGCTAGGTATCATTGCTTGTATATCCATTCATTGCTGTATAGTATATCGCTTGTAGTTTCTATTAGCAATATTTCATATTCATCATATAAAACAATTCCTAATGTTCTCTTTCACAAATGAATCTTTAATTATTGTAAGTAGTAATAGTGACCACAAATATTTTGAAAATTTCCTTGCCATTAGAAAATTAATGCATTTCTGAGAACTGAAACTAGATGCGTTGAAACATTTTGGTTTCAATTTATCTCAACGTAAACATAAACTTTTGCTTCCGAGTTATTTGATGACTTCGTGTTCAAATGTGAAAAACAGAAACCTTACCTTATTTAATAAAATGTAGAAGGGAAATGAAATGCAAAAAATGAATGTAAGAGAAATCAAATTATTGTTTCACTTATTTTATGGACCATAAAATTAGTGAAATAAGTATTTTTATAAGATTTCATTGAAGATAATTATGGTAAATTGTAGAACCACTGTTTATGATTTTTATCAAAATAATTTAAAAAAAAATATTCACTAAGAGAAATTATATATGTCATGAAAAGTTATTTTTAATCTTTGATTGCGTAATAATAATAAATTATGATGCAGACTTTGATGATTTAATATCTTACATATATTTTTTGTAAAAAAGCATATTACACACACAGTTTAAATTCTCGAGCATCTAGAGCCATTCACTCTATATTTCAAATGTAGGTCTTACAAATGAGTTTTTCAGTATGAACAATCCTAAGATTTATATTATCTTCATTTCCTATAAAGTTATTTTAAATTATCTACTTATACTATACATTCATATCATCAAAATCATGTTACATTAGAAATTAATATAAAATCATAATATTAAGCTTTTGAATTTTTGCTTAAGATGTTACAGTTTTATTTTCAAGGCATTGTTTAGTTAACTTTATTAATTAATTCCCCTGATAAAGTTATTTAGCTTTATTACAATTTATTAAAGTACATTTTTCTTAAAGAATATAGTGAAAATATATTTTGAATTTGTTAAGATAACATTGGCTTTCCTATTCATTTTTATATAAACTTTTGGTTATTTATAATAGCGCTTTTATTGTTGCTTCGAATTTTTATAAGCTATTAAAGATGTTCAAAGCAGATCAATTATTACTACCTTTGTAAAATATTGCTCGTGAATCGTGCATTTTATATATAAATGATAGCCATTATGTGCAAAAACAGACACCATGACCAATTTTTTTCAGAGAAAAATATTTACCACTATTATTCTTCTTAAAGGTCTTTATACTTCTATATTTAAAAAAAAACTTCAATTTCTGTATTGCAATTTCTAAGTATCACTTTCGAAAAGTTTTTATACCCAATGCATTAACAATAGCATACAATATTTGCTTAACTGCTTACAAATTGGTGACCGAATGATAGGCGAAAATAATTTTTCTAATATAGCATTTCGTGAACGGGCTAATGTGCGTAAAGGTTTCTAAATTTACAAAAAAACATTTAATATTATCTACAAATCATACGAATTTAGGAAATATCAGCAAATATTACCTTACAAAAAAACACGAAATAAAAAAGAATTTGAATACTATTAAGTCATAGTATTATATGAGACGCCAGACAACTCCTGAAATTAAGTAAGTATATGATTAACACCATTTAATGTCAAAACATTGCTTAACGAGAAGGCAATATTTATGCACTACTATGCAGTATACTAGGTTCGAAAAAATGTTTGCCATTCGATACTTAGCCCCAGTTAAAGCTCCGGAATCATTTTTGGTAGACGTTGAAGAGCTTTCCAGATTTTCATTTGAATTTATCAAACGAGATTGAATCTAGACCCTTAGGTTAAGATCAATGCATTAAACATCTTCAATTTCAAAAAACTAGTAACAGTTGTGGTATGAAAAGATGTAGTGTTATCAGCTATGAAAAGAAATTGACATTCAACAAAACTTAAAAAGATATATATATATATATAT
>JAPDSC010110173.1:37083-51991 GCA_026290005.1 Latrodectus geometricus | reverse complement strand
TGAATACAGTAAAATTGATTTAAAAATCTGAATTTCAAAAAAAAAAATGTTTCTTTTAACCGACTCAGCGTCCGCGACGTATCTGTTACGTCGCAATAAACTGGTTGAAAAGCGGCTCATGACGGCAGGGATACGTCGAAATATTCCTGCTCGAAAGCGGCCTGCGACGGCAGAGATACGTCGCAGAGTATTCACGGAAAGCGGCCGCGACGTATATTTTCACAAAGTAGAAACCACTTATTTTTGCTTTCCCCCTAATCGGTGGTTTGATTGATCGGTCTTAATCACTCAAACCCCACTCCTTGGAGACTTTTCTTTGAAAACTAAAACTCAGCCTGAGTTTTACGCCAAATATCTAAAATACTGATTATTTTTTCGCCAAGATTCAACTTTAAAATTTTATAATCTATAAATTTGTTGCTTTAGAAATAAAATGCGAGTTTATACATTATTATTTTTAATTTTAGTTCCTAAGCTAATTGAATTAGGCGATTTTATTACACAAAAATTTTTAATCCATATGTACTTTTAAATTGCTAACAAGCTTGCCTTCTTTTCTAACTTAAATTTTAATAATTTTCCTGCTTATGCTAATTATTTCTTACATTTTAGTTAATTTAATTCAGTTTTTATTGTTTTTGATGGCATTTTTTTATCGACTAGTTATGACTGAAATAAACAAATAAAATTCGTAAATGGAAATTATTTAATTTCCAGTGAAAGAGCTCATGGCTGTTATAGTAAAATCGTTGTGACGTCCATAATAAATAACATTTACCTTAATGACTAAAACTCATTTAATTTGCGTTTTTTTTTTTTGTACATTAAGAAAAAATTTACTAATAAGTTTACTCTCTGCATATTGATTTTTATTTCGTTATTACTTTAATTTCTTTTTACATACACCTCAAATGTTGATAATAAAACAGAAGTATCATCTTAAGGCAATAGTATAACATGATTGTCTCATAAGTGTGTAGCCAAGAATATTATACATGTGTTATTTCTTTTTAATGAAACATTATATTGAAAAAAAAAATCAACACTATTTACTGTTACACCATATAACAAGGGTGTCCAAGACGTCGACTGGTAGACCACGAAGACATTTTAAGTAGTCCACACGACCATCCCGATAATGACCTCGGATATTAACAATTTAATTTATGACTTATTATTAATTTATGACATAGAATCAATGAATTATTTAAAATAAAAATTTACTACAGCCTACGCTTTAAAACCCAAAATAAACTTTGCAAAGATTCACGATTTAAAGATTTATGATTAAAGGTTTAGGATATAAAACATAAAACGGACATGATGAGCGCGATTAAAACATTCAAAGAAACTATGGAAAGGTATGTATCTCAATTAAGAAAACATGAATTGAGAAACTTTAAAAACATGGAGGAAGAGTGCATCCATAATCCAAACCGAGACTTCGAAGATTTCACTTAATACTTATTTTGTTTGAAGAATTTGAAAGAAAATTCGCTGACCTAATTAGCTTGAAATAAATAAATTTTATAATATTTCCATTTAATAGAAATATCAAAATTGATGGACATTGTCACAATTATGTCACTATGAAAATGTCAACATTGATGGACAGCGTATCTGAAAAAATAGGACATTTAATAAGTATCACATGAGTCAAGGTCGAGGAAGAAATTATTAAATTAAGATGCAATATATTTCTTAAATCGAGAGCATATTTAGTGATACTGATTTTTGGAAATTAATTTCTGAGGAAATGTTTCCAAATATTTACAAATTGATTTTGTATTTCAAATCATACTTTGGATCAAGATATCTTTGAGAATCTGCTTTTTCAACCATGAATAAAAAACAAACTTTGGCGCATTTAACAGATGAACATTTAATTTCATGTTTATGGATTGCAATAAGCTCGTACCAGCCACAATATGATAAACTTGTCGCAGATATACAGTGCCACATTTCAACTAAACGAAGTGAATAGGATGGTCACTTTTTGATGTATGAATACTTTGATTATTTTCATCAGTAAATTTTTGTTTTGTAAATATTGATAGTAAGTTTTTTTTATTTTTTAAATTACATAATTTACTATTTTTTCTTGTTACCGAAATTAAATATGTACGTTAATTTAGCTCTGCCATTGGTAGACCACCTTCGATTTTTTAAATGTGGAGTAGACCCCGGATCCCAAAAGTTTGGCCACCCCTGCCATATAAAGTCATTATTTTAATAAATAAATATTAAAAAGATACTATTTCTTAAAAATTTTACGATATTAGAAATTTTCTCGATTAAAAAATAAACTACAATATTTCTGATATTAGCTTTGTTCTGCTGTGAAAATCATTTTATTCTATATATTTTTTTTATTTGCATACATGTAATAATTTTTCTAGATGACGTAACGATAATATTTAATAAAATAATATTCCTTACTAGAAATTTATTGCAGATTTGAAACAAAATAGATTTATGAGGAATATAAATAATCAATGTTTTAAACAGTAAACTGTTCTGAAGCAAAATAATGGAATTTTAACTTATATTTAAAGATGATCTAAACTTTTTAAAGCAGAAAATATTTTTAGCTCTTTTATTTTAGAATGTGTGTAAAATGGAATGATCCTATTGAAATAATGTATAAGTGAATCGAAATCATATTAATGCTACAATCTAAGCAATTAAATTTTGAACCTACAGAAAATAATTATTTTATTACAAAATTTATTTTTAAAATAAGCAAATTATTAATACGATAGTTTTACAAATGATTATCTTTTAACGCGATCCATATTAGGTATAAAAGAAATTTTTAAATATAATAATCTTAACCAGAGAATTTCTTGTTTTAAAATGTGGTTATATATTTACTTTACTCTTCTTATTTGAATTAAAAACTAGTTTTCATAATTTATCTTTTAAACATAAAATGATATATTCCACATACGAGTTATTGGGTCATTAAAGTCATATTAATGAAAAATATAAATAAATTCATTTAAAATATAATTGAGATACGTTTTAGTTAGGAATGACAGTAAAATAAATCTCTAATCAATAAAAGAAAGAATAAATACACTAAGAAAATTTATATCTCCCAATCAAACTTTTAATTTTAAATTAAGATACTATATTATCTACAAAATCTTTTTAATTAAGAGACTATATAAAAAAGATATAATTTATAAATGTTTTTCATTCACGCGAGCGCATAATATTATGTTGCGAGTGCAGCACCATTTTGTATAAAAATACTTTCTTATAATGAAAAAATAATTCATGGTATATTGTTATGTATTATTTAACGTGAATTGAAAAGTCAATAGAAAAAAATAGAATATTATCAATTTTTTACTTATAAATCTGGTGCTTTTGCCAAATTAAATAATATTCATTTGTTTCTATTTTTAATTATATGTATTCATTTAATCCTTACTGTGAATAAATTTCCTTAAACCTTTGCGAACTTAATAATCAAGACAGTTGAATATTGAAGGCTAAAATTATTTTTTCTAAAATTTTTATAAGTATTAGACAAACTATTTCAAACGGATTCTTATATACGTGAGAGGAGTTTGTTTCCAGGGAGAAAACTATTCATGTGTGACTTCCTTTACAATTTAAGCATGTTTCCTGTTAGTCAGGGAAAGAATGAAAGGGGAGAATGTTTACTTAAATGTAAATGAAACTTTCTGATTATTCTAAACAGATGAGAAACTGCTTTCTCGCCATGATTCATTGCTACAAATTGATGATTATTTCTACTTTTGTAATAACTAAGAACTTACATAACAGATTACATTACATTCAAAAGTATTTTCGGAAATTTAGATCAATAAAAATCATAAGTATAACAAAAATTTATTTCCAGTTAGTTTTTTAAATTTAAAAATTCAAATCTAAAATCTAATGAATCAAATCCTAAAAACAAAGCATAAAAAAAGATTTTAAAATTATATTGTATATAGTTTTCTATTTAAAGAAAAGACAATTTTTTTTTATAAAAATAAAAATGGAACATTTTTTATGAATGACAATAAAATAAGTCTCTAATCAATTAAAAAAAAGAAAAATTTGAAAAGAATATTAACAATTCTCAATTAATAAGATTAATAAAGTCTCTTTAATTAGGAAACTTTATATAGTAGAGATATATGATAATTATATAAAGTTTTTGCATTTGTAATACAATAAAATATTACTAATGCAAGAACTTTTCATAAAAATATTTTTATAATGGAGTAATAATAGCCTCTTAGCACTTTATTATACATTATATTATGTAAAATTAAATATAAGTCAATAGAAACTCGTTATAAATTTATTAGTTTTTTTCCTACAGTAATTTTGCCAAATTAAGTTGTAAAGATTGATTTGTTTTTATTTATAATTATACATAAAGGATTCTTTTGTTTTTCTTTAAAATTATACTTAAAGGATTCTTTTGTTTTTATTTATAGTTATACATAAAGTACAGTTCATAAACGCTAGATTAATATTTAAAAAATAACTCGAATAATGCACTTGTGAACCAAATATTCCATTTATATTGGAATAAATTAAACGTAACACTTTAAGCTTCTTATTATTTCATGCACTGATATATATTTCAATTCAGATTGACAAATGAAGTTAATTTTCATGTATTGTAGCAAGTGATATTTTATCTAAGGTTGTTCAGTTAAGATTAGAAAAAATTAATTTAGCAAATAAATTTGGGCTTTAACGCTTTTGAAAAAAAAAATAAAAAAAAACTTTATCTATGAAGAAAGAGCATAAGTAATATATATTTTTATTTTTGCTAAAAAAATTAAATAAATTAATAATTTTAATATATTTCTAATTCGTTTAGACTGTTGAATTATATAAACGTATAGTCTAAATCTGCCTTGCTATGTGTGCTGAAAGTACTATAATATTGAAAGAGTTTGAAAAATATTTATTTACTTGCATTAAATAATTATAAAGTTTCTAATAAAAATTAGTTTGTGTTAAGAAAAATATAATGTGAGAAAATGTATTTTTACTAACATTATTTTATCTTACTGTAATAAAAATTTGAAAAGCTTCTGTGGCTCATTGAAAAAGAGAAATTTCCATTATACCGAAAATAATAAATATACAAGAAAATGTAACAAGCAACTTTCTTATTTAAATTGCGTAAGAAATCTAAAACATCATAATTTGTGGATACCGTTTTTCTTTGAACTTCATATTATTTACCAAGTCAACCTAAACACACTGAGGAATATATTCATTTTCAATTACACAAAAAACAGTTATTTACAAATAATTTTTGCTTTTTAAGTTTTATACAAAAATAAAGTATACGTTTTCGTTTTAACCACTTCTATTGGGATGTACAATGCCTTCTGGCAAATACATACAACCCTAGATAGGGTAGTTAGTGGTAAGTGACATCCCCTCCCTCTAAATTGAGCGATGTGACAGTTTTCAGGGGGGTAGGAAATATTCCCAATGAGAACGGGAAACAGTCGACGATTTTTGTATAGTTTAGGAAACTGCCTGTGGAACGAAAAAGTAGTGTATCTGGTTTTAAAGAGGAAACATTTTTCGCAGATTCTTGAAATTTTCTGAGACGCTGAGTCGGTTAAAAAGGAAATCATGAGATTTCAAAGTTATTTACAAATTTGTTTACGAAATTACGTATCGCAAACAATATTATAAGTTGTTTTTTTTTATTTTTTAAATTTAAAAAGTTAAAAGTGCGTGAAATTCTTAGGACTAAATAATTTTTTTTTGAAATAAGAAGATAAATTTTATTTTTCAAATAATGTTTTACACCCCTTTAACCTTTTATGCATTGTTATTTTATTTGAAAATAAATAACATATTATGAAAAACATTTGACAAATGTATATGAAAAATATAAAATTATATTTAGTTTGAAAGTTATAAAATTAACCCATCATGCTGCATTTTTGTGAGAAAATGAGTATTTTGAGACCATAATATCTTAGGGTTTTTTTTTTCTCATTTGAAAGCGTCTTCTTTGAGCAACTACAAGAAGTATATCTAAAATTTCTCGAATAAATGAATTAATGTACAAAAGTCATATTTTTAAATAGTAATTCTTGTATTTGCTTTAAATGAATTTTATACATTTATGGAATGTTGCGTCTAATCACCGTCTTCTAATTTTGTATTTTGGCAGCGTCTAATAAAAATATTTTTTTATATTTAAAAAAAAAAAAATCACAGAACTCTATCTCCATCACACGCGCTTTTAAGATTAAATTTTTATTAAACTTTTTAATTTGTTTTGCCCTTTGTAATTATTAAAATAGAAAATTACCTCAACGATAAAAATTTTAATGAATAATTCGGTAAAATTTTATAAAAAGAGTAAAAGAAAAAAAATTAATTTTTCTTTTCCTTTTTTTTATTTTACATAAATAAAATTACTATGTAGTTAATTGTACAGTTACATTTAAGTATTTTTCTCATGTTCTGATTTTATGATACGCATACACAAAAATAAAATTTCTTTTTAAATAAGTATTTTACTTTAACAAAAACATGTCATAGTTTTAAATCAAACATATAAGACATCTTTATATGTGTAATTATACTTTAAAATAAATGGTACTTTTTATTGAATATTTAGTTTTCCAATTTTTTTTAACATACTAAAATTTTATAATTTTTTTCAATTATTCTGTTTGTGAATTCTATTTGTTAAAAAGTTAAAATATGAATTGTTTCCAGCATTTTAAAAAAAAAGAAAGATTTTACGGGAAAAAAATTAATTTGTTTGATACCAGATCAAGCTTTTGTTATTTTTAAATTAAACAACATTTACATATGAAGTTTTAAATATATAATTGGCCATTAAATGGTTATATATTTATTTTGTTTTAAATGAAATTATATTTGGAACATTCCTAAGAAAAAGGTTTAAATGTCATTAACATTTTTTTTAAAATGAAGAAATTAAATGGTATTCCGTAGTTATTACTAAAATATTATATATCATAATATCAATACCCAATCAAAATGAAAATTTCTTTATCATACGAGCATAAAACCATCTTTTTTATATTATTAAAACAATGAATTAAGAAATTTTTAAACCATAGGCAAAATTTGAAAGCAAATAAAAATATTGAATGAAAGTTTCCTGGTAATTATTAAATATGTCTGTAAAATAATTTTAGTACAAACAACGACCCTGTAGTCAAAGCTAACTGTTGAATTGTGGACATTTTCAAGTGTCCAACTCTGACTGTAAATGTCACATGAAGTGATTATCAGATCTTGTAACAACATCAGATATTCAACACAACTAACAGAAAGACTGGATATGTTCTCCTGATCTTCAAACTACCTTTGGAATAATCATTAACAGGAAATTAAATGTAGGTTCCATCAAGAAAAGACTGTCGGTTTCATTTCAACATTTCAAGAGTATCTTTGCTTCTGGATCAATTAGAAATGCTCATTATGTAAAAGTAAAAAGTTTATAGGATCATTTATATCCGGAAACTTGTAGTACTTGTTCTCTTCACAGCATTTCAAATGACTGCTCTATATCTAAGAGTTATGAACATTATTCTTGTGTATATCCTTGTGCAGTGACCTTATCAATGATGAGTTGAGAATAACATATAATAAATTCTTATCATTTATTTATGATAGAAATGTTTTATTTCTTTGAGATAAAAAAGACCTGAAACATGCTATGTTCCAACAATCATCAAAGAAAATGATCTCTTTTGAGTATATTGCAATCGATGCACTGAAAGAAATTGAATTAGGCATATGAACGTTTCATTTTTCTCTGTTCTTCTTGTAACATCAGGAAATATTTGGGATGTGTTTCTAAAACCCTAAATCTGATTCTTGGAAGAAATGTGGTAATGATATTCGTAATCATGGGCCATAGTTCCTTATTAACTAATGAGTCACTAACCGATAATTATGAGGAAAAAGAGGATATTTGTCGTAATGCAAACGACATAAAAGAAGCCAGAGAGGAAACAATGCTTTATTGTACAGTGAATTCAATAACAATTCCTCTCGGCAGTTGTATTTGAAATATAAAAGAAAGGAAATACATAAACATTTTGATACAATGAGACAAGAGTCATAAAGAAACAAAACCAGAAAAGAAACAAAGTAGCACCTGAAAGCTCCAGGAAAAGTTTATAGCAGTTTTACATCCCAAGGTTTTTTTTCCCTTTGGTATGCATGGGTGGTCCGTGTGATATAAGAATGTTCTCTTTTGTAATTGTGTGTGGCCAATCAAGGGTTTGGAGGAGAGATTTCTGACCATTCCATGGAAGACTAAAAGTAATGTATTAATTTTATGATAAAAACATAACCAATAGAAGAAGTAGGAAGAGAAACGAAAACAACTATAAAGTTAAGGAGCTGAACCGGGAGAGATTTATTGAGGTATGGAACAAGTCGCCAATGAGATAGAGATGTAGAGAAATGGACCAAGCCTCTGATGAGATAGAGAAATAGCATAAGCCTCAGATGATAGAGAGAAAGAGAAAAGGAAAAGGAGAGTGGTGGAGTAGACCAGTTCACGGGGAATACCGGAGCAATGAGATAATAAATGGGGAATCTATAGAAAGCTGAGTGACTGAAGTGATGCAACAGTGTACTATAAAGGGGTGAATATTTTTAATCTCTTCACCATGACCCTGGCCACAATATTCCATAAATATATTTTGATTAAATTTGTATATTGTTAAAATAATTAATCAAGAATATTCAATGTAAATATTAAAATTTTAATTGTACAATAAAATTGTGTTATTATTTAACTTTGTCTTTCTGATTTGTTCTCAACAAGTCTCCACTGTTCTCTACGGATCTGGGTTAAATAACTCAGTGTTTCTTATATACCGAGTTCCAACCACAACATATTTTGGTGCCGTGACGAGGATTCTTTTTCAATTTCAATACCTTGGACAATAATTTGGTGTCGTGACTCTTTGTTTGTTTTGAGATGTTTTTATTTTCATAACGAATGTGCATTTTTTTGACTATCCACCTTTGCCAAATTTAATTCAAATGTATTGCTAGCACTTGACTCTCAGTTTCTCTAAATAGGATTATAGAAGATGATTTCAAAACATTATCTTGAAGCTCTAAGAATCTTGCATATTTTAATGTTAAAAGTATGTCTACATTTAAGATTAAAATTCTTTGTTGATATTTATAAATTTCTTTGAAATATATGACCTTTTTTCGACACTTTAACCTCTTTATTAGATTTACATGTAAGACGATATACATACATATAGAATTTTTGTGGGTGAAAAAGTACACAACTTAGTCAATAATTGATATTTCAATGGACAGAAATCTTTGGATGGAAATAGTTTAAAATTTCATGAGAAAATTTGAGTTGGGTAAAATTTCAAAATTTTTATAGATGAATTAAGCTCATAAAATATTAATTCCAGAAAATAAAATGCCTAAATGGATAAAATAGTATAATTTAATTAAGTGCTTATATTAAACTCATTTTTACAATTACAAAAATTTTGAATATTGTTTTCAATTAAAAATATAATTGTTATAATACATATGTTACATTTCAATTAAAGTTAATCTGCGTTTTTGATCATGACAAATGAATAATATAAAATTTTTTTAATATATATCTGTCCTTCTACTTTCCAGATTATAATAAACAACTAAGGTATTAAAATATTTATCTTTATTTGTAGTTGTCAAATCTGAATAGTATGTTCCAGAGCTTTTGAAGAAAATAAAAGTGGTTTTTCACTTATACATATATTATAACTTCGCACTAGAAAGGTTTGAAATTTTCTAATAATAAAACAAATAATTGTTTTTATTTTAGGTGCATATGCAAATTGAGGAATATTAATTAATTAATTTAATTTACTTACTTTTTAAGTTAGGTTAAAACATATGATTTTATATGATTTTTTGTGAATTCAATTAAAGAGGGAAACGTTTGTCATAATAAAAAGATATATTTTTTAACATTCAAACAAATTCAACCTAGAATAGATTTGTATTAATTTATTAATTAATACAAATCTGTTAAAAAATTGTTAAAAAAATTAATACAAATCTGTTAAAAAATTTTATTAATAAATGCATTAATAGAAATCAAAGATTTGTAAATTATGGAACAAAACCTTAATTTTATTTATTTCCTTGTGAAAATTTTATAAAAGATAAATAATTGTTAATCGATAAAATTTATATTCATGAAAAAACATTTATATAATAGAAAAAAAATCCTAATCATTTCTTCTGATATAAAACAAAATTTTGAAATAAATTTTTAAATTTTAATTATTTATTCTATAAACTTTCATAAAAATAATAATTTTATATGTCATAAATACTGTATAATATTTATAAATACTAAAAATTATATATCTGAATATAAACAAAATTATAATATTTTTACTATAAATGACTAAATAGTATTCAAGAAAATTCTTAATGACGTCGCTGCTGGCATCAGTACTCCTGGCAAGAGTATTTTAATTGTGAAAACATAAATTAAAATTAATTTTAATTTAAGACATTCAAACATATTGAATGATGATTTTCAAAAACTTATAGTGGCAGATTAACTTTCAAAGTTATATAGTAACCTGAAAATATTACAATCTATTATTTGTTTCTCCATGAAATTAAATGTGTATTCTATTAAATATTTCTTAAAATCTCAAAAACTGAAAAATAATTTTATTATAAAAATAAGTTACTTTGAGATAATATCAAGTAAGAATTTTAATTAACTTCTGTTTTTCTATTCTTATTATTTATATATAAATGAGTGTATTTTAATTTGTTTACCATAAGATTTTTATATAAATATATTTTCTTTTTTTAAAGTAAGAAGTTTTAAGAACTATTAATGTGATTACGTTTGGATAATTCTTCTTGTTTTCTTCTTAAAAATCTTTATAAATTCATTTGATAAACTTCTATATTCTTTCATTTGAAAAAGTGTAACATGTGAGTGAATGAAAACTGAATGAACACGATTGCCATTAAATAATAACTACCATTAAGAAGTAACCCATAAAGATAAATGTGTATCGTAAAAAAATATTTTAGGACATTTTAGCTTTAAAAATTTGCATTGATCAATTTAAAAGTCTTTAAGTATCCTACGTGCCATAAAATTTGAAGGACATATTACGAGATATGCTACGTACATTATTCTTAGTAATTATATATGCATATATTGTTAAAAGAAACTTCAAAATTTCTTATAAGATGAATAATATGGCTAAAATGAGTCACGTTTTTGAATAAAACTCTTATGTTTACTTCGAAGTAAAATTACTTTGCATAACATGCTATAAAGATATTTCCAATAATTTATATGTTTAATAGTATTATTTAAAAAATTCCAATATTTTATAAAATCCATAAACGGTTTAGGTTAATTTTGTTTACATATTGAAAACTTGGTTATATAAGATGCGATTTGTGACTTTCATATTTGTATATAGTTTATTTTAACAAAATTGAGTATTTCTTCGCTTCTGATTTTATAATAATTTTTTAGGTAAAATGTATCAAAATTACATTCATTATCAACATTACAGCAGGAAAATTTTGATATCATGAACTGTAACTTTAAGATTTCTTAATTGAAAATATTGAATTTCTAATTGTATGTCATACAATTCCTACTGTAAGTATTATGTAAAGGAAAAAAAGATGAAAATCATTAATTCATCCAGGAAAACAGAAATTTTTTAGCGCTTTTTTATAATATTAATTTATTTTTATTTTTGAAAATTAATATATCATATTTTTTAATAAATATCCCAAATTATTATGCAATCTACTTCAATTTTCTGTCCTAATTATCGTTAGTATCTAATTGAAATATAACACTTTGCATTTTAGCGAAATTTTTCCACTTCCCTATTCTTGTTAGTTATTTTAAGTTTTGCTGAACTACTTTTATACTTTATGCTTCATCGCAGCTTCTAACAAACTGGCAGGGTCTAATTCAGGGTTAGGTACAGGGACGTTTATGGTGTTCACTTCTGCACTTCATCAATTAAGTACGATTTTAAACCATAATTTTTAAAGCAACAGTTAAAACGCTGTGGAACTTAGGAATAAAAATAATTCAGTTGTATGGACAATATGTTTTAGCAAAGAAATTTTTAACACTGAACAAAAATATGTAAAATTTCTATTTCAACCAAGATAACAAATTCAAATTTTTTAATGTAAAAATCTTCCTTCTCATTTCTTGCATGTAAAAATTCAGATTTTATATTAATATTTAGCAGAATGTTTATATTTGGTACTTAATCGTTAATAAAGGAGATTCTAAAGTGTTATAATTGAAATAACACAGTTGTTTAAAATAAGAGAAAACAACACACTTTTTTTTTTTAATTTTTCTTTTTGTCATTGAAAAAGTTTTCTTGAAAAACTTATTTATTTAATAAGAATTTTTTTTTTAAATTTTAAAAAGAATTAACTTAATAATTCTCTGTCATGTATAATATGAAGTAATTTAACATAATTCAAGTTTTTATATTATTCTAAATTACAGGATTAGGCAAAATAAGCGGTAAATGATACTTCCATTTTGCTTAAACACGTAGTTTATATTATTTAGATTAAATTATACCTATTATTATTTAAATTATTTAGAAAAAAATCAAGTATTTTTACATTAAATTATACTTTTAAAATTATTAGAACTTAATATAAATAATGCTTATAAATATACTTAAACTACCATAGAAAATAAAATAATTATAAGTCACAAGCCAATACTAAACCATAAAATTTAAAATATTTATTTAAAATAAAGAATGTAATTAAATTATTAATAGAAAGCAATAAAATAAATTACAATTTAAGTCAGAAAAAGAGAGTCATTGAATAAACTATTTTATCCAAATATAAATAAATTAAAATGAAAAAAAATCCAAACAATTTTGCTTTTTATTCAGAAAATTCTAATGCAGTTGAGAAGAAATAAAATTCACAATAAAACTTTCTAACAAAATTTTATACATTTAACATTTTTTCAAGTATAGGATCTGTAAATATATTATATTTACAGATCCTATGTTTGAAAACATGTTATAAAAAATAAAACTTATATATTTACATGAAGTAAATATATAAATTTTATTTATATATTTACAGATATTATGTGTTTGCAGATGTATATAAAGCATTTACTTCATGTAAAACTGAAGGCATTGTAAAGATATACCAAAATTCAAAATCTTATAACATATATCAATGTTATAAAATTTCTTATTTAAAGGAAACTTTAAAAATTAAAGTTTTACAAAATATATATATTATTAAAAGCATTTCAACTTCATATTCTTAATATATATTTAAATTACCCAACCTTCTAAACGTATATAAGAAATATGAAATGAATCATAAAATCTTAATCATAAACTCTTAGCCAGTCATTTATTAAAAAATCCAAAACTGGCTGCAATACTTGATTTCTAAGAAACAAAATTAGCTAATAAATATAAACGAAGTCATAATGTTTTAAAATATGCTTTATATAATATCTTGGAACAAATATAAATTCACAAATCAAAAGTTGTTTGTTTAATAAAAATTATTTTTTATGTATATATGATAAGCATTTAGATATGTGTTTATATTTAACAAATTTTATATTTAATATTTTAGAATGAAACTCTAATTTAATGAAAGTTGAATGTAAAAAATCAGTTATGATGAAAGTAATATTTGTTAACAAGAGTATCCAAGGAAGATATATATTTGATGAAATATTGAAATTTTAGTACCAAATCAGATAAATTTATATGCTGAAATTCTAAAAGTCAATAGTAAACTGTTAGCGAGGCTTCGAGTACATGAAATTCAAGATTTTACAAATTTTCTATTCAGTCACAAAATGATTTCTAACAACCTGATGTTCTAAAAATGTAAAAAAGTAAAATAACTTTTACACTTTTTTGGCTTGTCTATTTTGATTCTGATGCTAATTTTATACTTAAGTCTCAAAATAATTTTGTTGCAATATTTAGAGTACTTGATCTATTTTCATCGCTGGTACTTTCCCAAATTGGTGGAAATACACGTATTACAAAAAGATTATATGCATCCAGTATCAACATATTATAAGTTAAAAATTTTGTTTTGGCTACATCTACAACTTCCGAAAAAGGGCTAATACAATTTCATCTTAGAGTATTAAAAAAAATCTTAAAAAAAATTGAAGAAAGCAACTTCGTGACAGGGAATATCAATCAATGTAGAACCGCATAACCCAACATCTTTTTATAGGACAAGTAAAATTATTCATTTTGATCATATAAAAATTTATTTTCATACTACCAAATATAAAAGCATGTTCCATCAAAATATCATACTGAAAAGACAATTATTTTTTTATTAGATATTATAATATTTGGAATATTTGGGATTCTCAAATTAAAGCATGATTTCGGGAATTTCATTAGACTTAAAATTAATGATGCATAATGAAATTTATTTTTTTGTTTATTAATTTTAATTACACTATTTATATTCTTACCAGTTTTTCAAATATTATAAAGTTCTTTATATATTTTATGTTTTCCTGTTTCTAAAGCTATATTATTGTGCTGTTTTCACGATTGATTGCATCAATTGTTAAATTAAAAGATAAATTTACTGCAGAACATTCTGCATTTGTGCAGTTTATATAGATATAGGGAAAATAAAATTATGAGCTTGCAATTTTTTATAACAGAGGGAAAATAACTAAGAGATTCGTAAATAGAATACTAAGCAGCATAATTGTATTGAGAGAAAAATTTCTAAACATTTTCAGGAACATCAATTGTTTTCTCAACCACCCTACAGGGGATTTCAAATTATGTGCTTTAATGCGCATTTTATTGAGAATGTGCTTTCA
>JAPDSC010110173.1:13371-29802 GCA_026290005.1 Latrodectus geometricus | reverse complement strand
ATATATATATATATATATATATATATATATATATATATATATATATATATATATATATATATATATAGGTAACACTCCTATAACACTGTAGGTTCCTAGAAAATGCTGTGTTGTGTGAAACCGTGTTGTATGAGGCCCAGATATAGTACAAAAAGGGGGGTCCATAAACTAATTAAAAACAAATATATTTTTTAATTCGACATAAACAACTTAATTTGTATTAAATAATAAATGTATAGGCAAAACAAAGTAAGAAAAATATATTTTAATCTAACGCAATCCTAATTTAATGAATTTATCGTTGCTCAGTATAATCAACCGAGAATTTTTTTTTTCAACCAATGTCCTACGAAGGACACAGGCCCCGATAAGAGAAGCAATCGTCTTCCCTTTCCCGCAATTTGGAAGTGACATCGTACAAGTGTCTCACAAAGCTGTGTGGGTCAATTGATCCGGTCGTAAATTAGTCTAAAAACTAAACAGTTCCCGGTTGGTGACCGTCTCAAGTACCTGTTCATGCCTTGGGATACCTAATACGCACCAGGTCTATCGCCTAGTGTGTGCCTATATAAAGTTTTGGCTACAAGTACGGTTAAGGACCTACATACATTTCCGCAACGCTATATCTTTAGTACAGCAAGCCTCACCTCGGCTGTAGAAGTACTTACAGTGTTGTATGTACAAAGGATTTGCAGTTCCCCATCACGTTAATGAAACCGTGTTATACGAGGCCGTGTGTTAGGAGGGCTCCCGCAATTTACGAATCATGTTATAGTGAAGCCATGTTATAAGAACGTGTTGTATGAGGGCTACCTGTATATATATATATATATATATATATATATATGATTTTTTATCGCAAATTAAAATGCAAGTATAGAATTGACTTTGTAGTATAGAAAAATAAAACCAACATAATTGTATCAAGTTTTATTACAGAAACAATTTCTTGTATAAATATTCAAATAATATCCTAATTAAAATTATATTCTATTTCAGGTTAATATAGAAATAATACTCTGCAAACTTTTGACCGTAAGTGCTTATATTTTATTACTAAGAAATATTTGTTTTTTGTACATGTAATTTCTTAAAATAAACAGTTATTCACAAATTTAATTTCTGTTTTTCAATATTCAAAGAAGAATTTACTATTTTTAGGACTCAGTATATTTTATATAATACTTGGGAAAGAGTAAATTATTAAAATTAAAATTAAGAGAAACAGTTTAAAGATCTATAATTATATAGTTATTCTGAAAAAAATATACACAAAGCGAAATCCAAAATGTAAACCTTACTTTTGATTAGAAAATATTTTTTGTGTTTGATGGGATGTTTAAGTATTAAAGGACCTTTAATTCTGTTTCTTAATTTTTGTTTCTTTTAGAAAAATAAAAAAACTGTATTTTGATTAAAATATTCAACTTGTATAATATTCTGTTCTTTGAGTTTCGCTTGCAAACAATTTTATATATTTGCTTAAATTTAATAAGGAACGCACAGGGGAAGTATGTTTGTCAAATATTTTGTGAAATTATTATAGGCATTTTCAGACGCAATACCCCTATTTCCTTAATTTTAAACTGCGAGAATTTAACAAGCCGTAATATTTCACTATCGCTTAATTAAAGCTCATAGTTAAACTCGATTAGTAGAATACGTATTATCACTTTATAGCATTGGTGGGATTAATGAGAAACAATGTATTTCTACTCATTGCCATCTGTAGTGATACTAAATTAAACTCAGCTAACATGTTGAGCTTGGGGAATCAGGAGGCAAGGATATTGGAAGCTAAGTGGCTGCATGTAACGTCACTCTTAATGTAATTACAGTAAATGTTTCGGCCCTTTAGTTTCAGATATATGTTTATGAGTTGCTTGTAATTTAGTGACCTTTTGTGGTAAATTGATGTTTTGTTTTAAAAGTTGTCATATGTATTATTATTACGTATTGAAAATTGATTTTGATTATCATATAAAACATGCTTTGTGAGGAGGAAAATAATAATTAGTTGGCTGGTTTGTGACGTATTTCATATGACATTTTATGTTGTTTCATAACATTTCAGATTAAGATAAATTAAGAATAGAAAAAAAATATGTGTATGATGATGATATGAAAAACTTAAAGGTATAAAAATTTTTTTTAGATTATTTATCATGTTATTTGTAGATTATTTATAAAAAAAGTATTTCCAGAAAAAATCATATATCAGAATAATAAAATATTAAAATTTAGCTGAAATATTTTTCCATTGTACTTCAATGTAAAAGTTTAAATTATTTCCTCTCTAAATGGCGAACTAGTTAATAAGTTTTGTTCATATAAAAATCTTAATATTTAATTTATTGGTAACTTTTTCAAATAAGCACACATTAAAATTCTAAATTAATTAAAGTACTTACGCATAAAGTAAATATGTAACTTCTTTGCTCTTTTTTATTTTTTTATTGACAAAAAAGTTGTAAGCGGAACACATTTTATTAATTTTTGGGAATTATTTTATCATAAATATAAAATTTAAAATTAGAAGAGACGCGGTAAATTTAAGTTTTTAAAACTTTTTTTTTCTCAAGTAATGTTTTAGTTTTTGATTAGTTACAACCCAGAGTATATTTTTATGTCTAAATATGCTTGTATATGTTCTTATTAAACATAAGAATAACGTATAGAAATTTTAGATTTTGTATTTACATGGGTAAATTACTCATTCCAATAGACTTACAGTGTAATAATTTCATAATAAAGAATTAAAAGAAAAAGTATTATTTTTTCAAATCAAATATCTAGATCAATCATAGCTATAAATTAGCAATGAATATCTGGAATATTTTGAAATAGTAATTTCAGATGTTGAAATGTTCCATGAATTTACTTAAATAATTAGATATAAAGTTTTAAATGAATTTGGGAAAAAAATAATTTAATAAAGAAGGTAATCTTAAAAATCTTTCACTGGTAGAAACATTCATACTAATCTAATCATAACATTTTCTCTCAAATACATTTTATATTACTTGTATGTACTTGAATATTAAAATTAAGAAAATATTAATTTAAAAAAATATTACTTTTTTAGGAGACTCCAAATTTTAAAAGATTATAGGGCAACTGACTAACTAGGTATGTGATAAATCTCTTCTATTTCATGTATTATTTTTATATGGAGTTCCCTTAAATTTCATCCTGGAATTCATTATCTTTTAAATTTATATATTTTCTATTATCTTCTTTTCCTCTAACAGTATAATTTCCTTCGTATGAATTGGGTGTTAAAAACCTTAATTGGGCTCTAAAATAAACAGTCATGTCTTTTTAAATTCATTTCGTGTAAATTTGAAAATGTATAATATTTATATATAAATATTGATAGATTATTTACACAAAATAGTCTCGATATTGCTATTTGAGTAAGGAAAATAATTGGCGATAAAATCATATAAATTTGAGTAAATCATCATAAATATTATTGTAACATTGAATAATATTTATAAATATTACATGAAAGGCCAAATATTGGGTTGTAATGTGGTTATTTAAAATTTTCCTATTGTGAAAATTTGCAACATATTTAGAAAATAAAACGGTATATTCAATATGGGTCATCTGCAATTCAAACCATCAAAATTTAAAATTTTTAAGAATTATTGCCAAGTTTTAATTGCTGAAACACATTAATTATATTTCGAAAAAATTACAATTGTTAGATATTTTAATATTTAAAGCATTTTTAAGCTAATTCCTATTAGTTATGTTTCCTCAGAATTTAATAATGATTCTCCCGGCTGCTATAGCTTTTAAATCTAGGTGTTTTTGGTATACTCCAATCACAATAATACTGTTTTTATCAGGTATAGGATAAAGTATTAATTGAGTAAAAGAGGCTCTGGTAGAGTCAGTAATAGGAATATTGTATTTTTGAGTATGTCCATGACTTCCTAATTTACAGTCCTATGTATAAGTTATGTAAACTGGCTAGTTCTCATCTCGAAACATGTTGATTCCTGACTGAAAAATATTTTGACTATTCCAATACAATTTATATTGCAATATATTGAATTGAGTAAGTTGGAGTTTTTATTCAAAGCTTGTCATTGTAATATATTTTCTTCCAGATGACAAATTGTAGTTATTATATTTTATCTGATTTACTATTATTACTCAGATTTTGTAGTACAGTACTTTTCCTTTGCATTGTTAACAGTTAGAACTTCCTTTCCATGAAAAACATACTTGATAAGTACTTGGTCTACAACTCAATTTCTTTACATTTGTCCCATCATTTGCTGGAGGTATGCCTATTTTCCAGCATTTAAATTATTAATGTTTAATTAATTTACTCTACCATGGTTTTTAGTAATATAGTTTTTGTCTCAATTAATATCTTAATATAATTAATTTAAAACGTGACGCTAAATTGCATAAATGATAATATTTATTTACATCTAATTAATTTATAATATTTGATTCATCAAATTCGTTTAAAGTTTTTCATAAGATTTTAATTTCCTGTAAAATAGGAAAAGCTTAAATTGTTTTATATAAAATTATTTTACATAATTCATTTTAACAAAAGGACATGTTACTATAAGGTTTCTTCGTTTAAATTACTTATTGATAGAAAAACATATTTTTTTTATAAATAAGAACCATATTTACTTTACTCGAATATGCAATTACCCAATATTTTTTGTGTTTCTTATTTAAGATTTTTGTATATTGTTCCAGAAAATTTCCTTTAGTGCCCAATTTATTTTATGTTTTATTATAAATTTGAGACATTTTAGAAAATTATATAAATTTTATGATTTATCTTATATTACATTTACTTCTCATTTATAGAATATTCGAAAAGGTTAAAAATCATAGTAATAAAGTTTTTTGTTCTATAAAATCTAAAAATTTTTTCCTTGTTTTACAGAGTTCAATACATTTATTATTATGCATTTATAATGTATTTTATTCTTCATTGTATAATTTATTTTATTCATCAGTATTGTTGAATGTAAAAATATTTAGTACATGAAATGTTATTATATTCACTAATTTTTTTTTAGAAGTGTAACTGAAATTTATAAAATGAAAAATTTAAAATTTAAAATATTTAAGCAAAAACAATTTCGACTGAGGTGCTTAAAAATTAATTTAAAGAAAGCTGATGAGAAATAAATTAAAATCTAATGAAATTTCAATATCTTTTTTCTTATAATAAAAGTACCATCACAAAATATTTTTTTTAGTATTTACATCTGTAAGAATCTACGCTTTCTTATCTTCTTTTTACTTTAATACATTCAAGTTACTCTTTCATTTATGAATAGGAGAAAAAAAAAGATTTTATATCTTATTTACATATGATCATTTTAATTCTCATTAGTTGATGTAAAATACTTTATAAAGGTGTGATGTTAAATAAATAGAATTTGACAAGCATAGCATGGATCTCGACTGTGTTGAAAAGGACTTGGAAACTTTAAGAATTGCGAACTGGGGTCTCGGGCCACGGATAGGAGATACTGGAATTCGATACTGCGGAAGGCAAGGGCCTATCCTGGGCTGACAAGCAACTGAAGAAGAAGATGTTAAATAAATAAATGCTTGTTCTTATAATTTCAGTAGGCTTACATAATCTACTTTTAGAAACATTAAATAATTTTGATTTTGAGCCATTAGGTATAAGAAATGTGAAACAAAAGCTAATATTAATTCAAGCTAATATGTGAGAAATTTCCTGTAAATATAGTATTGAAAATTAATATTTTATTTGTGTTAATTTGCTCACATATTCTTTAAAAAATTGATTCAATAATTCCTAATAATGCAAGCCATTTAACCATTATAAATATTTCGTTCAATTTCGTTAAAAAATATTAAATTGTATGTAAAATAACATTTTTTGTGTTCCACTGTCAAATATTTTTAAATGGTAAATCCCATAGTAGTATCCAACAAAATATTTTAAAACTACAAAACACTTTTCACCTTTTTATCATTTCCTACTCCTTCCCAAAAGTGTTAACATAAATATATTAACTGTTAAAAATACTAATTGAAAGTTGTTAAAATAAATACTTAAAAATTATAAAACAATAATTGCTTTAAAAATTGTAAACATAAATAATTTTTAATTAAAACACTTTTTGGTATCATTAAAATCGGATATATTTTAATAATATTATATTTGTTTCATGTTACGAGGACTGCCACTATGTTTTGAATAATTCCTTCCAAAAGAAAAAAAAATTATGGATTTTACTTATTTGTATTAGGTGTCTTATTTCCTGAATATTATTGGATGTATAAATTAAAGAATTTGTATAATACACTAAACCAGCTGATTAAGAAAGCTGTAATTGATATGGACATTTCTCAACAAAACATTGAAAGTCATAAAATTTCGTGAAATTAACAACTGAGGAACTGAGGATTTTATTAAAAGTAGATATATATGAAATATTAAGTATAATAATATATGATTACATTAACATATACAAGATACAAGTAATGTGTTTTTATGTTAGAATTTTTTTTCAAGAAATTATTTTGTTGAATAAAATTTGATAATGAACTAAAATTTTCTTTGTAAGAGTAATTTTAATCAGATCTATGAAAGTTTTTACTAATTAAGAAAAAATAGAAACTTTAAAAATTTCTTACTATAATTCTGAATTATCTATCACTATATTATATGTTTTTAGTATATTCATATGTATATATAATTCTCTATTTTGTACATTCCAATGAATAATCACAAAATTTGCAATATAAATATTGTTGGAAGACTGCATTCAGTAAATAAATAGATGAATTAATTTTTAATATCTCTTCTAAAATACCTCAACTGTATTTTTCTTGCATGATAAACATCATATTTTGTACTGAATTGTGGGAATGTTTGTGTATTGTCACTCCCAGTTCGCGTCTTTGATTTATTTTTTCAAACACAAATAAGAGGTCAAAAGTCCAGCTGATCTTCGTATGAATATAAAAGTCACAGTCATTTCAACTTGAAATTAAGGGTGGATATCTTATTTTTTGTTTCTATTTATTTCTTCTGTATAGTCATATCGCTACGAAAAGAAATAAATAAAACTAAACGTAAATATGAGTTTTGTCTCATGCTTAAAATTTACTACCTCGATTACATGACAACTACCATTTTTTGCTTTAAACTCTCCAACAAGTCTAATCACTCACTCCTTCACAAGAATAATAACACTTACTCAACCTTTTGTCATCAGATTTTTCCATTAAAAGCTCTTATCTCTGACAACTAAGATAAAATTGCTATTGGATGATACATTCATGCAAAAATTTTATCAGTTATAATTTGCATTGTTTAATTACTGAAGCAACACATGTTTGCAGCACTGATTATATAAATTTAATGTTGTGAATATATATATATATATATATATATATATATATATATATGCTTTCAAAATTTTTAATGTTTGTGTAAATTTTAATGGCTTTTGTGTTGCATTTGAAAGATTTTTTTTTGCTTTTGGTTGTGAGTTCGCAGCTTAATCTATTTTGTAAAACCCCCACATTCAAGGATACTGCAAAAAGCAACACTTGTCTCCCGAACATATTTTCTCGCGACGAATTTTACAGATCAATACACTCCTACTTATAAATCTAACAATTCCTAGAATGGAAAGAAAGTAGTTTCCTGTGCTTTATTATCTCGAAATGAAGATATTCTTTTATCAAGATAAACATAAATTTGGACATATAGACTAAAAGAAAGATTACTCCATTCAATTTCCTACAATTCACAGATCCTGTCTCTCACTCCAGCGAGCGGATGATGTTCTACTTATAAATAACATATACCGTTAGTCAGCAAGCTTACACATCTACAGCACGGGCATATTTTCTGATTATTTGACAAAAGACATAACTCTCAGTGTCACAAAAATGGTGGTACGAGTTGAAAAGGAACATTGTTGAATAAATATAGCCTTCCAATTTTGATCACTCAGAGCCATTAAAAATAAATATTGATTTTCATTGGGTATTACTAGTGTCTTCTTAGATTACTTGTAGCCTATGGCCCCTTACAAGTCATCCGGCATAGTTATATACCCTGGAAACACTAAGATTTTCAAAATTTACATGGTTTTCACTGTTTAAACCTACATCTACATTGATCAACTAACTGCTCTGATTTATTTAAATATTTTTGAGACAGCACACTTATTAAATTAAGCATTTATGAATGCTTAATATAAGATCATCAATTTTCGCTTTTTTCAATACGTTGTTCCAATACTTTTCATTTTTAAATTCTATCAACTATTTTCCTAAAATAATTTTGCATATACCATTAGTTTATAGAAGATATGCAATTTCATTTAATTATTTTGGATAAATCTTATAATATAAATAAATAAATAATCAAATGTTATTTAAGACTAATAGTATTATCTAATAAGGCTTCTCCTGAAATCATTAGCAAAACAAAATATTTTTATTTATTTATTGATTCAAATCTGAAAATTAATTATTTATTGCTTAATGATTGTTTAACTGAAATTAATTTTGTGATATAGAATGAGAATGATAATGTTATATATTTTAAATAGACACCGACTTCGTGATTTTAATCAAGCAAAAACTAGTAAGAAAATATGGAAAAAGTGTTAAATAAAGTTTAAAACTACAGGCTAAAAGGACTATGAAAATACTTCAAAAATTTCTTGTGGTAATATTGTTGATACAATGAAACTAAGACTATAAGCTGTAGACAAGAAGAGGCTCAAGAAATTTATTAGGAATTTTATTAGGCATTTATCTCTTAGGTATAAAATAAAAAGAACTTTTTTGTTGTAAGCTAGAAATTTACTTCACAAATTTCCCAATTTGTGAAATAAATTTTATTTTGCTTTAAGATCTTCCAGAAAGTATGAGAAATTAAGAGAATGAGATTCACACTCTTCAAAATTGTCTTAGAAAAATATTTTTCTGAAACTGAATGATTTTAATAATGTTATAAACAGAGCAGAAATTTGATAGTTCAAATGTAAAAAATTCTGAGAAACTAATTACAAATGTCATGATAGTCTAATGTATTTAATTAAATATCCTTACAAACAAATCTAAATAAATACCTTATTTAGAATATTGGTCTAATTTGTTTTGACATGAAATTCGTAAATTCTAATAATATGAATTATTTCTTTTTCCCAGGTATTTTAGCTTAAAAGACAAAAAATTATCTATGAGTACTAGTTAATATTTAACATATAAGTTCTACTTTGTTTTGATAAAAATAAATTATTAATTGAAATAAGCTGCAAGATTTTATTTGACTTTCAGTAATTTTAATCACATATATATATTCTTATAAATGATAAATATTTTGTAAATTTATCACATTTATCCAGTTACTGAGGGTTATGTAAATTCACCAGCTATTACACAAAATAAATGATTAATCACTCTTACTGTTATAATGATTTAACAATTATATTATAAGAACCAATCATATTATAGCTCAAAACCTTACGGCTGTAATTATAAAATAATTATAAATTTATTGATATATAATTTTAACCTGTAAATTTTGTATAGTTTAAAATGTAATGCGCTTATTATGATACAATTTTTAAATGTGAAATGTTTTAGCTTAATTAAATCTTCAATATTAGAGACTATAATCTTCTTTTTAATTTCTTTTTATTAAATTACAAACATATAATGTTATCAAAGTGCTGTTCCCATTTCAAAACATATATGAGTTAGTTAATTTTAATTAATTTTGTGAAAATATCTTAAGCGGTTAACCTTAGACAACAAAATTAAATTAGAATTAATGGAAATAATCTAAAATTCCTTGATATATTATTAATTTTTCAATTTTGTGCTAAATTAATATTTAAAAAGTATTTTGAAAATGCTACTTAAAGTCATAATTATATAATATCTGTTTTTGGTATAAAATGTCATCTTGAATTTAATGTGAAATTTAATTTGTAAATTGCATTTAATTCTCATTGTGTATTTTAATTTTAATTGACATAACTGCATTTAATTATCGACTTTTTTAAATCATTTTTAAAGTAAATACTTTACTTTTAGCATATTACATTTATTAGCTGATGTCATCGTTATATTATTCTGATTAAATACGTATACATATATATTTCCTGCTTTTATTTTTGTTTTTCCTAGTATATTATTTCAATAACGTAATATGTACTTTATTCTCTTAAAATTATTTTCTTTCATTCACTGATTTTTTTTTTTAATTTGCACTCTTAATGACTTTGTAGTGCATTGAATAACAATATATATTCCCAGATTACATAGAGTGACGCCATAAATTCAGAAGATATGCCTACAGTAGAAAACAAAATCATCTTTTTAAGAGTATTTTCCCTTAGATGACATGTAAGAGTTTCATTATTAAAATTACTTTTTACAATAAATAGGGAAACAGTTTTTATGTAACTATTATCAAGCAATTTACTGGGTTAAAATAACAAAATAACCTGTATTAAGGTTCCTGTTTCAGAACTTTTACTCTAGAAACGGAGTTATTTCTACATCGAAGCAGGCAAAATTCGTATAATGAGATATCTGGGCTGTAAGGGATGTTTGAAATTATTTTACAATGGCATTTACATAGATATTTTTAAACAAGACTGCAATATATAGGTAAACTTTATAGACATATAATGTATAATTCCTTAACAGTTAATGAAGCGTTTTTGCCAGGCGATACATTTCATTAAAATATAAATAACAAAAACATATATTATTATAAATTACAATAATAAAAACAAATATTCAATCAGGAGATTAGTTCTCAGCATTCATTCTAGTTCTTGATGGGCCATCATTTGGATAGATTATACACATTTATGATTAAAGAAAGGAATCATCATGGTTTTCTTAGTAGATTTAGTGCTTCAGATAATTTTGAGGTGATTAACCAGTGCATTTCTACATACTTGATGCGGACTTGGTTCGAAAATCAAAATAAATAATCCAAGTTTCATATTTATTACATTTCTTTAAGAATACGGATCATTTTAAGAATTCTCTTTCAATTTACAAAAAATAAGGATTTCTTCTTCAATAAGGTGTTAGGTGACGCATCTAGAATAAACGTTTTAAAGTTGGAAATTATTGATTAGAAAGAGATATATTGACTTTTTGGATATGTTGGCTTACGCCACTATTTATTGACATGAAATCACAAACGTTTTCAATAAACTACTACATTGTTATTTCAATCATTCACATTTTCTATACAAAATTTGGCAGCCATATTTCTTGGAAAACATTCTTTTTTTAAAAGGCGTCATCTAAAAATGTGACACAGTTTTTTTAGAATGTCACCTAAACGCTTATTAATATTCTAAAAAAAAAACATGTTTTTAATTTCCCTGTAGAAATGAATGTAAGTAAATTCGATTAATGCCGTTGAAAAGAATATGAAAACAAATTTTCACATTTTAATTTTGATTATTTAATAATATTAATAAACGTGAGGTAAGGGCAATAGACAAACAAGAAATGTATATGAAACAGTTTTATTCAAAAAGATGTCATGAGAATTGCCAAAAATTATTACAAATTTAATTTTTTTTCATTTACATATAATGAGGTTTTAGATAAGCTTACTTTGTAAAATATTGCCAAAAAGTATTACAAAATTAATTGGTTATTTTTTATGTTGTTAATATTAATTTTTCTGCATGAACTATTAGAATTGTTTTTAAGAATAAATGATTTATCATTTTTCATTCAAAACTTTTTCCAGTCAAATTAATTAATAGGGAAGATAAATTATTTTTATAGTTTAAGAGGAATAATGAATGGAAAGAAAGAAAAAATATATTAGATCAGTAGTGATTATCTAATAGTTCCAATGTACGAAATATAATACTTAAGTAACTTTTATTAAATATTCCAACAGTTTTCTATTCATTCTTCTAGATGTAATTGATATATTGGGAAAAACAGTTATGTTTTTAATTATCACCTTAAAAAATTCTAGAGCATAATTACAAGAGAATAGGTTTATATTTTGAAATAGTATTTTGATGAATTGTAAAAAGATAAAATATATATGACGATTAAAATTATTTTGTTTACTTCTATTTTGTAATGTTTTTTTGCTACACACAAAAGTATTTAAAATCTAACTTTAGTTTTAAGTACAAATTTCCAAATTTTATTAAATTAAATATTTTTGATAAAATTTTAAAGTGATATTTTTAAAACAAATTCTGAAAATTTAGCATAGTTCTAGCATATAAGACATTAATTTTATTCGCTCACTACAATATTAATTATGTTCTCAATTTTTGTATATTTTTTTTGTACACAAATTTTTGTCTATTTGTAAGTTAGTTTTCGTAATTAAATTGATTTGCTCAATTTCAACAATTGAATAAGTATCTGCATAGTAATATAAGAGTTATTTCCTAAAAATTCTTATAATTTTGAAAACGTTAATACAATTTAAAACAAACTAAAACTAATTTACACTTTAATAATTGATAAAAATTATTTTGTTTTATTTTAAAAAATTAAGGAAAATTAACTTTTTTGTGCAAAATTTGATTTTTTAGATAAAGATTTAAAATAAAGGATAAAAGTCAGAAAAAGAAAACAATATTCTTTAAATAGATCGTGCCCACTGAAACTTATGTATAATGATAACTTTAAAGATACTGTAATAACTGTAAGAAATGTTATTCACACACAAATTATATGTAATAACTTCCTTATTCCGTACATTGGAATTTTTACATCTTTTGTTGAAACTTCATGAAAGTAAATAAAATTTATTCATATAAGTAATGCAAAATAAAAGAAATAAATGCATAAATAGAGAATATGAAAAATCATTGTTAATTTTCTAAATTTTTGAGAATTGATTCAAAACTATATCAAATCTTTATTTTTAATAATTAGATAATGTCTCTCGTGATCGTGTATCAAAGAAATATAGACATATAACATTCAAAAATATCATAGACATTTATCACAATTAATTACAAGTTGAGTAAGGAGCATAAAACTAGCATCATAACTTTGAACAATACGTAGTTGCCTTCCAATGTTTAGAATCCAACAATGGCTGATTAAAATTCAGTAAAATTAATGAATTATATATTTCCAACATTTTATTCTTTATGCTATTAATTAGTAAATATTTTCCGTAATCTACTTCGTAATTTTTTTTAATAAGTCATTATAACTTCGTATCTTTTCACATACTTTTACTTGGAATAAATAATATATTACAAGTAAAAAGTAATAAGTCAATTCTATTTTCTTAAATCTCTTTTTCTATGCAAACATACTTAATGAATATAGATAAATTATTATCTTTAAGAGATTAGAGTGGAGATAATTATCTTCCGGTACTTGATACATTAAATTATAAAAAATTAATCTATAGAAATAAATTGAAAAAAAGCGTTTCCTTATCATTCTTTGTACCAGAAAAAGCTATTTTATAAAAAGAAATCAAGCAGATCTTTCCAGAAAAAAATATTTACTTCTTTGATTTTTTTCATGTTTTCGATTTTATTATTTTTCTAAAACTACTTCACTTATCTTTAAACCTACTATATAACTTCAAAAATAAAAAAATAGTAGAAAAATGGAACTGAAAAGTCTAAATCTATTTTAACACTAGCATTTTATACCATTTGTTTCAAACGTGGTTCTGCTACTTATGTTCTTTTCCACATTTTATAATTTACTTCTAAATCACAACTGTCGATGAATGGTTCTCTAATAGGAAACCAGAATTTGATTTTTGAAGTACCCAAAAGTAAGACCTAAAATATTATCTATTTATTTCCAACTGAATAATATATTAATACCGAAAACACACTAATGTATATTTTTTTAAATGTTTTTATCTCACTATTTTAAAAAAATTAATTGTCATTATACAACTCATAAAATTGTACATAATTAAAAGGGAATACGTGATATTTTCATACATCAAACATATTTTTAAAATTTCAGTATTGTTTAAATATAAAAACATTTAAATTTTGCATGAAACACTAGTAGAAATTTTAAAGTTATTGATTTCGAAAACTTCTGTAATTAATAATTTGCCCAAAATTTTTGAAATCAATAATATGGAAAAGCTATTTCAAATTAAATTTGTTTATAAGGAATTTCACTATTTGGGTAGAGGCAATTTATCTGAACAAGAAGTTTTACATTTGGTTTAATAAAACTTTCAAAAATTTGGAAAGTATAATAAGAAAAACTTACGTATTATGTTGATCTACACCTGACATTCTTAATGCTTAAGCTAAAGGATTTCTAAAAAAATACTTTAGCTTAGAATCCTTTAGAAAAAATATAATAAGTTTGGGAGAAATAGTAAATTTTCAGTTTCAAGTTTTCCAGTTGCAACTAAATAGGGAATTAATTAATTTTAATGAAAAAGCATAGAAAATTATGATTACCACACATATATTTCACTTGATAATAAATATCAATGATCCTTAAATGATGTTCTTCCGTAATTAAAAGGATAACAAGAATGTTAAACATCATAAACAACAGATGAGGTTATCTTAGCAGATTTTAAGCTAGGGCTATATTAATAAAAAATAATTATTTCGACGGAAGTAAACTGCAGTTAAATAGCTTTATATGGCCTGAATTTTTATTGTATGATCTGACTTACGAACAAAAGTCTGAAGCTTAATAATTTGACAAATAGGAGCAGTAATAATGGTAAGGGTGATATTAACTGGCAAATTAAAGGAAATTAAAAGACCTGAAGTTCGTGGAAGTATTAAGTCTGTTGTAATTAATCAGTATATACACTACTGGCCATTAAAATTGCTACACCAGGAAAAAATGCAGATAACAAAATGATATTTATTGGACAAATATATTATACTAGAAATAACAAGTGATTAAATTTTCAAAAAAATTGGCTGGATAGATCCTGAGAAATCTGTACCCAGAACAACCACCTCTGGCAGTAATAACAGCAGTTATACGCCTGGGCATTGAGTCAAACAGAAATTGGATTGCATGTACAGGTACAGATGCCCATGCAGATTCAACACGATGCCACAGTTCAATAACCGTAGTGACTGGCGTTTGGTTACGAGCTAGTCGCTCGGCAACCATTGATCAGACGTTTTCTATTGGTGAAAGATCTAGAGAACGTGCTGGCCAGGACAAGAGCCGAACATTTTCCGTATCAAGGAAGGTCCATACAATACCAGCAACATGCGGTCGGACATAATCCTGCTGAAACGTCGGGTTTCTCAGGGCTCGAATAAAGGTTAGAGCCACTGGTAGTAACACATCAGAAATGTAACGTGCACTGTTCAAAGCACCGTCAATGCGAACAAGATGTGACCGAGATGTGTATCCAATGGCTTCCCATACCATCACGCCAGGTGATGGGCCAGTATGACGATGACGAATACACGCTGCCAGTGTGCGTTCATCACGGTGACGTTAAACACGGATGTGACCATCATGATGCCGTACACAGAACCTGGATTCATCAGAAAAGATGACGTCTCGCCATTCGTGTGTCCAGGTTCATCGTTGATCACACCATTGAAGGCGCTCTTGTCTGTGACGCAGCGTCAAGGGAAGCCGCAGCCATGGTCTCCGAGCTGAGAGTCCATGCTGCTGCAAACGTCGTCGAAATGTTCGTGCAGACACTTGTCTTCTAAACGACCCCGTTTCTTGACTCACGCCTCGCGACGTGGTTACACGATCCATTACAGCCATGCGGATAATATGCCTGTCTTCTCGGCTGCTAGTGATAGGTGGCCGTTGAGATCCCAAATGGCGTTCCGTATTACCGTCCTGAACCCATCGATTCCATATTCTGCTAACAGTCATTGGATCTCGACCGACGCGAGCAGAAATACTGCGATAAGATAAACCGCAATCCCGGGACGCTACAATTCGACCTTTATCAAAGTCAGAATCGTGCTGGTACGCATTTCTCCTTCTTACACGAGGCATCACAACAACTTTTCACCAGGCAACAACGTTCAAATGCAATTTATGTATGAGGAACCGGCTGAACAATTTCCTCATTTAATCACAAGGTAGGTGTCGCTACTGGTACCTGCTTTGGCTGAATGCGCTGAAAAGCTAATCATTTGCATATCACAGCACCTTCTTCCTTTCGCATAAATTTCACGTCTGTAGCATGACGCCTTCTTTGCGTAGCAATTTTAATGGCCAGTAGTGTATGTTTTAAATTCTTTACTTACTCTAAGATCACAAAACATGTAGATAAGGAAATTATCTGAAAGCACAGTTTGAAAGTCTTATATAGTTTGCAAAGTTTGGAAGTTTTTTTTAAATTGTCAACGTTATACATACATACATACATACATACATACATACATACATATATATATATATATATATATATATATATATATA
>JAPDSC010110173.1:0-13271 GCA_026290005.1 Latrodectus geometricus | reverse complement strand
TATATATATATATATTATTTATTTATTTATTTATTTATATATGAAATATTTATTTCATATGAAAAAATAGTCTTGTCTTTGACATTTGATTCCACTTGATTTGCTAATTACGTTTCGGACTTATATTCAATAGATATAATTATTTATCAAATGAATTGGCTTTAAAATTAAACTTTTTAGACATAGACATATTTTCCCAATTTATTCTGTAAAAATATTAATAAAGGTAAAATGAGCAATAGCTTCAGCAATCGCTTATGTTTAATATTTCGTTTATTATTTAATTGTTTGCTAATGTTTTTTAATTCTTTGTAATGCTTCAAAAATAACTAATGAAAGATCTGCTTTGCTTGTAATTTGATGACTCACGTTGTTGCTTGAATAAGTTATAAGATCTATACATTACATCCATTCATAAAATTCTACAATATATTAAGTATACAGAATTTATTTTAGAAAAAGATATCTTACAATTTAAAATATTTAATAAAATAAGTAGTTTATTAATTATTTAACTTTTTTTCATTTAAATTTCTGCTTTTTCTGAATGCGCTGAAAAGCTAATCATTTGTATATCAGAAATGAACAATTAAGCATTTACAATCTTTATATATATTATTACTTTAAAATCTAAATAAAAAACTTATATTACTTGCTGTAAGTCACAATTAATCTTAGTAAGACGATACATTGCATAATTGCTCATTTACTGATAAATATGTATGAAACTTTTTTTACTCAAAATCTACTGATACTGCTGATTACTTGTTATTGAAAGAGACAAGAAAAATAGAAAATGCGAAAAGTTGTATTAGTCACATTATTAGTCAATATCTTTCAAAGTAATTATTAAGTTTCGTTTTCTTTGGAGGGGGGGAAAGACAATTTTATAATGAATAAATATTTCATTGAAGTATATATTGGTCATTCTGGTCTAACACTTTTTGACATCTTTCTTGTAGTAGCATAATTCCACGCTTATAAAATTTTTTTGTGTTTGCTGGTAAAAAAAAAAAAAAAAAAAAAAAAAAAAAAATTAGTAATTTTTGAAGTAAAAGTTTTTTTTTTTTTTTTGAAGTAAAAGTTTTACAGTAAAAAAATGATGCAAAAACCGGAACAAATAATAATCCAAAAGTGCCAAATCTGGAGAATGTTGTAGGTGTGAAAGTGTATCCCATTCAAGGTGTAAAAGCTTTTGGATAGAATTCAAATATGTATGAGGTCTCACAATATATTTGTGAGCATGATACCTTTTCTGTAAACTAAATGTAGCCTTTTCTGTTGAAGTGCATAATTCAGTTTGTCCAGCTGATAACAGTACACTTCCTAATTTATCATTCTGTTATTCGGTAAAAAAAAAGATTTTTTTCAAAATCCCGCCAAACAGAAAGAATCACCACTTTTTGATGGGTATTGGCTTTCGAAATGCTTTGAACCGGTTTAACTTTTTTACTCCATGATCTCTTGCGTTTGACATTATTATATACAACCCAGTTTTCTTGCCCAGAAATGTTGCCCTCCATTTTCATAAAGTTTGAGAAACGAATCACAGACGTCAACCCTTCATTCAAATTTCCCTCTTTGAGAACATGGGAAATCCTTTGATCAAACTTCGTGGTTAAAGCGAGGCCTTTCAAGTGCTCATAAACAATTCTATTCGATAAATCTAACCATTCACTGATTTCACTTGTTGTTATTCGCTGATTTGATTAAACTAGTGCCTTTCGGAACGTGGTGCATCTTCGACATCAAAACTGCTGCATACATGTTTTGCAAATAAGTTCTGGTACTGGCGTACTGTCAACACATCTTTTCCATACACATCTTTAAATTTCTTTCTGACTTGATCAGGATTTATCTTTTATACAGTAAAAAAGTAAAATATGACGAAAATATTGCTTATTGCTTTCTCCACATTTAGCTTCAACCAAAAACTACTGCGTAGAATTAATTGAACTTTTTCACACATAAGCCTTGCTATATCAGCTCTCAAAACATATAATGATTATGTGGCTTAAATGTGAAGTTGGGTTCGAAGAAATAGAATGAAATCCTCTGTTGGGGAAAAAAAACGAAATTACTTTCCAAACGACCCAGTATATAAAAATCAATTTATTCTTTGTGCGATGAAAAGTGCAGACTCGGTTTAAAACTGAATTAAAATAAATTATCCAAATTTGTATAGCAATCATCATCATAGGTTACGACCTATACATAGCATTGAAGACTGAAATCTGGTGTACATAATCATGATAAAGATAAAGAAAACTCTACACATAAAAGTTAGTGATTTAATCGGTAATCTATAATATAGTCACATAATTCAAATGGTCTTTTAAAACCATGAACACACACAAGGTGATATTATATCTCATTAAATTACTTCAGAAATGTTCCAATTTATTTATTTTTTTATTAGAACAAGCTTATTTTCTTTTGAAATTTTAAATTAAATAATATAAATATTATCAAAAAATGATTAATTACGAAAAATGTTTCATTAGATATAAACTTGAAACAGAACATGAAGATCATATACTAAAATTGGTCAGTTAAAAATAATTAAAAGCTATAATAGAATAAATAAATAGTTGAAAATATTCTGTGCTCAAATCAGAAATTTCTGTAAAATTTAATATACATTTTTCTTCCCTTTATGGACAGGCTTAAGAAAGAATATTTCAATATTAAAATAATAAATGTCTGCCAATATTTTAAGAATTTTCTTTTTAAAATCTCTTTGTCAAAATCGTTATTTATATCATGTTTTACACCCAAGTGATATAAATCAATCAATGCTGCTTTTATTACAAAATGAGTTTTAATAATTATTTTAATTTTTAAGAATTTAGTGAAATTTATGAAAAATGCTTTAACAAACTAGATAATCTGTATAATCAAGTTCTATTTTTGTTAAAATATATTTTGAGTTTGAACTCATTTTGAGCTAATTATATTTTTGCTGAATTTTTTATTTACTTTTTTTGCATTTTGTTTATTGCATTTTTAATAATATCATGAATTTATTTTTAAATTTCTATCTTCGTTATATTTAGCTTATTTTTACATTCATTCATAATTTTTCAATTAATTGAGAAGTAAAGGCATTGTTAGTTTTCTTTTAAATAATAGGCATTAAAAATACAAGGAAAATTGGAAAAAAGATTTAGCGAAATATATTTCTGAATACTCACAAGTAAATTAAATTTGAGCCAAGTTAATTGAATTGCATTTTTTTTGCAAAACATTGTAAGAATTTATTATTTGTTTTTATAAAGACAAATTTCTTTTGTTGAAACATTTAATTTAATTTGATCTTCTTTTATTTAAATATTTAACTTCGTTATCTTTTTTTTATAAAAGTTATTTATATAAGTTACATTTGAAATATTTTTTGAAAAAAAATAATTTTAAATTGTGGACTGAAAATGTTTAACATTTTAGAGGATACAGAATACGAGGATATTGCTATTGGTTGCCTCACATGAAAAATACAGTATGAAAAAGAAGGTAATTTTTGTCGTTTTCACAAAAAATAATTCAATGCCAAATTTTATTCAATTATATTACATTCAATATTAGAATATATATAAATTCAGAATAAAAAAATAATATGAAACTAAATGCATGAATTAAAATTTTATAAAATTAAATTCAATTTAAAAACAAAATGATTTTTTAAATTATCTTTCTGAGCTTATCAATATACAAATTATGAATTAAAGTAATTTATTTAAAGTACATATAAACATATTTGGATAACTTATTATAAAAAAAGCAGAAACATGCAAAATGATTTTAAGTGAAAATATTAATTTCCCTTATTTTATTAATCCTAGAACAAAAATGTATGATTAAAAAAATGTGTATTTACTACTTGAAAATAAAAATTGATTACTTAAAAGAAGAGCAAATATGTTAATTATTATATTAATTTTAGTAAGATTTCTTACACAAAATTAAGTTTATTACCTATATATACTAATACCATATTTAAGTCACACTCATTGATGTAGATTATGAATCATGTTACATGCATCACGAGCTAAAATTTATGTTAAAATTTTCAAATTAAAATGAATATTTTTATTGAAAGTTTAGAAATTAAAATAAATTTTAATTTTGAAAATGTAAATAATTCATTAAATTTCTTAATTTTAAGTGTTACTTAAAAATGATTGTTCTCCCATGAGTTCTAATTTTCTAATCATTTTTTTCTTTCCTTTATATTCATTATTTGTCTAATTAATAGAAAGTTCTTTATATTGCATTACTAAATAATTATTTACTGACAGCTATTCATTTTTTCTTCTCTCACAAAGAATCACTAAATATACCAGGTTTTAAATGTTTCATTTCTACACAAATCATTTTTCATTCAGCCGCAAATTCTACTGAAAAAAGAATCACCTCCAAAACACACGATTTACGAGATCCAATGATATCTTCCTGACGAGAATTTGAAACCAAACATGGCAAGCATTTCACAATAAGCTTATATTGATTTTCCATACATCATTTTCTATGTTAGATCTATAAATTTACAACGTCAATAAAGTTTGTCTGAATTTGTTCAAACAGAAATACTATTCCACAATGACCATTTTGTTAAATATTGAGAATATCACATTTATTGATAATATTGATTAAAATTTAATTATTACCATTTAAAACAATTTCTTTAAAAATATTAATTCATTTTTGTCTGACTTGTAATAGTTAAACTTAGTTTTAAAATATGTGATATTTTTCTTAAATATAATATAGATTTAATAATAAAATAAGTATTATATAAAGACTTTTATAAAACCTACATAAAAAATTGCAAATTAGATTTCATGTTAAAAATCAAATATTTATTTTCTCAAGATGCATAAATATAATATTTTAAGTTAAGTTAATTTTATATACTATATATATGCTAATGTTACGTTTACATGTTTGAATAAGATATGGTAAGTTGATATTCATTGCTATTAAAATTTAAATGTTCATAAGCATTATAAATTTTTTATGCACATTTGTTTACTGAATGCATATTTATTATAAGTTAAAAGTTCCAGAGTTTGTGAGGAAAATGAAAATGGTTCATTTTTCATGAAAATTTGTATTAACAAATGAAAATCATATAGAAAAAATATATAAATCAATAACTGAATCGAAAAAATTATACTGTACATAAGAAAAGAAAATGTGAAAATAAATTTAGTAAAACGTATGTTAAGAGTAAGATCAAAAGAAAAACATATAATGGGCAAATTAAATATCATGATTGTAACAAAAACAGATAATAAACAGCTTCATTTAGTTTTTTCATTATGTTTTATTTCTCTGTCATTTGACTATTAAAGTCTGTTTGTGAAACATTTTTTCAGAATTTGTGACATTTCAATATTTGTATTAAAATGATTTTTGATTCTTTCAAAATATAAATTTGTCTAAAATACTAAAGACCCATATTTCACTTTACTTCTGTAGATAGTTTAAAGTAGATACCTTATAAATTGTAATATTATTGAAAATGAAAATATTGATATAGGTTGCTCAATTTCTTCAACCTAAGTTGTTGCTTTGTTAAGAAAAACATCAGTCACTATTATAAAATAAGTAGTGCACATAATGTTAGCATTTTTAATTTTTTTAATTCATTGTGTTCAAGTTTACAAAATATTTAACCTAATAATCATCATAAAATAAGTGTATACGAAACCGTATTCACCAACCCACCGAGCAATTTACAGCAGTGAAAACTTTGATTTTGATGAGAAAATCCAACTAATATTCTTTGAACATGTGAAATCTTTGAACATGTGAAACACAAATGAATATAAAAGTCTGTGATTACAATTCAAACAGCAATATAAGAATAATTTCAATAGATTTTTTTTCTAAAAAATAACTAAAGTTTATGTCAATTGACTTTCTTCTTTGATTTCACTGAGTTATTTTTCGTTGCAATTTTCTGTGAATTAATTTGATGTTACGGACACCTTATTCTTCATGCTAAAAGATACTCTAAAACACTGTAGAACCCATTTCATATATAACTTTCCAATTTCATATATATATGTATGTATCTGAAATTAAAGAACATCTGTAAAACTCATATCTTTATAGAATTTGTTATCACATATTAATCTTGAGTAATATTTTAAGTGACTAATTTTCTACTGTATATAGAAAAAATCTAATAATTGTATTACCTTAAAACAACGTTATTCTGCATAACCTCTCATAAAAGGCAATCCATTATTATTATCTACGTTAATCAGAGAAAAAAAATTATACTTAAGAAAAAAATTTTTTGGGTCGAAGAAAACTCTTGTTTTTTTTTCCTTCTATAATCCCTTTAATTTGCAAGAGCTTGTCGAAGAAATTCCTGTTTTGTTTACTCGATGCGTTCTTTCTTTTTTTCTTCATGAATACCTTAGAAAAAAAATTTGATTCGTAACAGTTGAAACTCCCAGTATTTTTCTGAAGATGTTGGGAAAAAATAAGCATGGAATAAAAATAAAATAGATGAATGTGAAGACATTTTTTGTATAACTTACAAATATTCAGAAGTTTGGAGATATTATTATTTAAATAAATGTTTTATGTGTGTGTATGAATTAATGCCTATTGAATAATTTTTCAAAAACATGTTATTTTCATATTACGAATGTCTGAATAATTCTTAGATATCCCAGATTTAAATAAGGAAGAAAAAATATTTGCTTAATAAATCATTAGTTTCATGCATCAAATAATATATTAATTAAAATTTAATATCATAATCAAAGTTATTATATTGTAATAAATACATTAATTTTACTAATTTACCATGCACTTCGCAGACCAAAGAATATATATCTACGCTTATTTTTTCTTAATTGAAATTTATGTTAGTATAACTTTTCAATTTTATTTTATTTTATAATTATTTTATAATAAATTTTATTTTAATTTGAACTCGTTTATTGAAAAGTGATGAAATTCTTTTACTTAACTGTCCTTAAAAAGAATTCTTTAATTTAACTTGTAAAATATAACTGCATAGTATGTTTTAATTATCACTTAAAAATGATAAATGCTTATCCAATTTACATAGAAATATTTAACAGTCAAATTAAAGAATCATTGAATGTTTTATATTAAATTTTGGTCAGTTTCAATTAGTTGTTTCTTAAATTTTCTTATGTTGAAAAGGAATAGCTTATTTCTATAATATAATTAAATATTTCTAAGATAAGAAAATATTTATAATATAATAAGAAGAATTATGAAATATTTATAAGTTTAATTTATTACTATTAAACATAATATTTAATTTTTTTAAAAATTAACATAAATGTTTAAATTTAATCTATAATATATAACAATACTTTATAGCAATTCTAAGGATTTTTTTTTAATTTAAGTTATTGCCTAATTTCATTCGTAACAATTAAAAGTTAAATATGATATTCCAACTGTAACAAAGGATTACATGTATTTTTGTGGGAGTAATTAATTATAGAATAAAAAACTGATGATTGAATGTTATTTCGCTCTACTAACATTTCAAAATTATACATATTATAAAATATTTAATAAAATAAGAGTTTCAAATTCTCACATTGAATAAATAATAATATAGGATATGGGCTAGATATTAAAAATGAGTTAAAGGAAATTTTCTTTAATAAACTAGATGTGTCTTGAAGTATGTAATTTATAATGGTTTACAAGAAATATTTGAAATAATATTTAAACTTATTATTGAATATGATGTAATAAATTCATATGAAAAATATTATAAAATGTTTAAAATCGCATATATGTTGATCACTGAATTCAAGGTTTATATGCATCTCTCTAAATATTAGTTTAACTTTTCCAAGTCGCATTTCTTCCCATTATTTAATTCTGTTATCACCATTATTTAATTCCACGTGCCTTTGCATTTTATAACCTCACTTACTAAACTAAATATTGGCAGAAGAACATCGTGATAGCCAGAGCTAAAATTGAATTTTATTGGCAGGTTTTTCATTAAGTATTAACGTTTTAATAAAAGATAATCTATCACAATCTGATGTTGAAACAGGATGTGTAGGAACTTATGTACAATACAATGTGCTTAAAAACCAATTTTTTTTTTTTTTTGTGCACTAAAAGTCCTTGGGAATAACTCTCAGTCATTCTAGAGTATTGTAAATGAGATTCTTCTCGTATACCATGTTATTTAAATTTTAATGTGTGCCCACTATCTCTAAACTCATGCCCACTTTTTTAAAACTCGATATTATTTTTACTACCTACTTTAATGTATTCTAAAAAAATTAAAAATAATATCTTAGAGCTCGATATTGTTTTTAAAGTACTTTCGTACCAAATGTAAAGGGGTGAAACAATTTTAGAGAAAATAGTACATAAGCGGGTAACAGACTCCGTTTAAATTTCTAAACCAACTAAACGTTACCATTTTTACGTTTATGAAAATAAATTTCATTTGATAGTTTAATTGTAGTAAAATTTATATAGCGTTTTACTTCAGATAAAATTAAATCTTTCTTTATTAGTCTAGTATATTAACTATGATCAAGAAAAACAAATTAAAATATATATTAAATATTATAATAACTTTTATATCTAAAATATAAGAATGATTTTCGATTAAGAATCAATCCAATTTTCAATAAGTTTTTAAGTTTACTATCAATAAATGTTTCTGCCATTAAGTAAAATATAATCTGTAATTTGCAAAAAATTGATAATTATGTAAAAATTGTCAATTGTAAATTTATCATTAAGAAGCATGTACTATTTGTCTTCTAAGTGAAAAGGAAGAAATGAGATCTCTTGAGTCCACTAAAAAATGTTAAGATTCTAAGAAATAACTGAGGTAGCAGCTGTATCGCACCCAGTAATATAATTAACTGAAAGATTTTTCTGTGTAAGAGATACAGCGTCATTCATAGAATCATTTTAGCAGTAACAGCAGCCTTCTTATTACAGTAATTGGTATTCCAAGAATACAACAACCTATTAAATGGCTTTTTTTGAATTTATTTTTTATTATTTTCCTCTTTAAATTAACTAGAAAATTAAAAAATAAAAATAAATGTTAGAGACTGGAATCAGATGAGGGTAAATATTTGTTGACTAAATTACATCATTTAAATTCACATATTTCAGTAGAATTTCAAGTTTCTTTACAATTTTCATTTGAGAGACTTTTGAAAAATTTATTATTTGATTATATTTTAAGAAAATATATAATAACTAAATGGGGTCATCTAAAGGATGCAATAAAGACTTTTAACAGCATACTTAAATTAACAAGAAACTTTTTTTCCCAAAGCAAGTCCTTTGTTTGCTTACAACAATTTCATCAAGTTTGATTTGTTGTTATTATAATACATTTTAATAATAATTCCTAACATACTACTTAACATATAACTTTTAAGTATTTTAGGTAAGCATATTATTTGTCTGATCTGAATACACACACACACACACACACATATATATATATATACATATATATATATATATATATATATATATATAATGCCATCAATATAATTTGCAATATTTATATAGGGAACAATTTATTTTATATTATATTATTAATACAAAATAGGTTGTTTAATTGTTCAATAATAATTGCAATTCATTAAATATGTGTTCCTTTTATTAAATCTATTTAAAAAATACAAACTTAATTTTAAGTTTAAATCAAAATTAAAATTTAGATTTCAAGAAATGTTTTATTTTCTTTAAAATCATTTTTAAGCTATGTTTAATTTAAAAACTTTATTACCAATATCTCTATAAAAAGCGCTAAAAAGTGTAAAATACTACAAATTTTGCCTCAGAATGTATTACAAAATATATATCTACAAAACAAAGTACTTAATTTAAAATGTCACTATGTAGTCATTTCAAAATAACTGATTAATTTCAGAAATGTATTACATTAAATCATAAGCATTTGTCTTATGATATCCATGAGTTCTTGTAAGTTAATATAGTTTCGATTTTAATTTGTAAATCTGAAGTTAAGTCACATTTATTTTTCAAAGAAAAGTACAATACAAATCTGTAACAAAATAATGCAGTAATATAAGGTAATTTTTTATTTTCTCAAATTATACGATAAAATTTAGTATACTATATGTTATTTAAATATTATACAGTTGATCACACGTTAAAGTAAAACAATGTAAGGAAAAATGTTAGTAAATTAAAATATGTCAAATATAAATAAATGAAATAAATTAGTTATGTAGCTGAATTGAAAATGTTGTGAATTTTGGCTTATGCATTTGCTGAAAGATCGTAAAATGGAAGCCTATTTTACATAAACTATTAAACTATATTGCTTAAAAATAATATATATATATTTTCAAAAATGATTATTTTAATATTTTATGCTTTCTTTAGATTAAAGTATGAAATTTATATAATGATTATCACTAAACATTTTTTAGCTTTCATAACAAAGGGAATAATCTATCACAAAAATGATTTAAAAAATAATGACTGAAAAAAATCAATTTAATTGCATTGAATTATATAATTTGAGATCTGTAAAATAGAATATTATCCTAATAACGTTAATTGTATACTTATAAAAGCAGAACGTCTATATTTATAAAAATATAATTTATAAATTTTTGTAGTTTATGTAAATAAATAATGCATATTATATTTCCATATTATCCTTTTCATCATTAATATTTCTACGAGTAACAATATAATGAAATTTGGATATTTATAATAAGACATTAACATAAAAATGTTAAGCATGTAAGAAGTTCAAATTCATATAATAATTGTAATTTTTCAATTCATGGGAATTTTTTCATTACATATCACATTAAATGTTTTGTTGTTTGTTCTCATATTAAATTTTCAAGGTATGATAAATATTTGAAACTTTTATATTTCAAATTTTTCAACTTCTTGATTTTCTTTTTCTTAATAAAATAAGCTTAACTTAATTTATTTGAGTTTTAGTTTAAATTGAATTTATGACTAGAAAATAAGTTAAAGAGAAACATTTTATACACACAAATATATAATTGATCAATAGAATTATTCAAAATTTGCCTTGAAGAAACAAAATTTTTGAAATATTAGTAGTTACCTGTTTTTAAGAAATTCTATATTGTTAAATGTTTCTCAGAGATAAATTTAGAAAATGAATAAACTTATTATATTTTCAAATCTGTCTTATTTGATTTCAAAAATTTTACTTATTTTTTTATGTAACCTTCTGCATTCATTAAAAGCTTTATGTGTTGTAAAATAAATTAAATCACACTTTTATCCGAATGTACGAATTGTCGACATTAGCTTTATTTTTAATACAGTGAATAGCATAATAAATATAAAAGAATATGGCATAATAAATATTTATTAAATTTTTAAAAGAAACAATAATTTGAGAAACATATTTTTCATTGAAAAAATTTAATTCTTTCAGACTTTACTTTTTAATTGAAATATCATTATAACATTTTTGTTAATATTATGACATGTTTATTAATCAATATAAACATGCACAAATCCTTAGTAAATATGCAAAACAAATCCTTGGCAGGAAAACATTTGTGCAAAAGTAATTTTTAATGAGACCTAATATTTAAACTTAAATGAGCAACTTTAATTTTACCAAATTCATTTTTACAAAAATCAATTACCAATAAACTAAGACAAGATATATTTAGTGAATATTTATACAATATAAAAAAAAAGATTCATAAGTCCATATATATGCTTGACTTAATGATAAAATGAATATATAAATTGACTTGAATATATAAATATATTATAACAGTAATAAAGTAAAATACCTAAAATAATTATTTATTAAAACTTTTAAAATAGTTTTGTTCAAAAACTGACATAGAGTAAAATGGAGCTTTTTTTTTGCCACCTAATAAGAAGTTATAAGTTTTAATATTAGAAACATTGTACAAGAGCAATAATTAGTCAAAATGATAACAGCTATCGAGTTACATATCTATCATCTAACGAAAATTATAAAATTGAATTCAGAATATTAAAAGTTGAAGTATGTGTATTAAAATAGCTTAGTTTTAGAATATAATTTATTCTTAAAAATTAAATTTTAAATCAATGTCCTTATTGGAAAGATGTTGGAATATATTTTTACCAAATTACAGTAAGTTCTCAAAGACTAGGAATTATTCAAATTTGTCATTTCATTGAACTAATATTTCACCAAATGACTATAGAACATCAAAGGTTGACAATCCATTAACTGTGCACCAAATTTTATGTATTCGACACTTCTGCATCCAATAATTGAGTCAATAGTTTTATAAGAACAAGTGCAATAACTGAAAATATCAGAGTGGATGATTTGATGGTTTGTGTTGTAATATGAAATAAAATCGTGTTTAATTCAATAGTTTTACAGATACTTAAGAGTTACGATAGTATGAAAAAGTAAGAGTAGTCAGATAATAAGGCACGATGAAAAATTTTTTTTTTACAATAAAAAATAAAAAAGATAGCTAACAAAAAGTGTTGGGTTTGTCCTGTTATCTATACAATAAGTTATCAATTGCAAAAATATGTCATACAAAACTTCATTTACAATAATCTATAAATTTAAATTATAGATTATTGAATAAAAAATTAGCTAGACAAAACAAACTTAGTTAACTATCAATTTTTAGTAGCTATTAGCTTTTTCCTGATTATCAAAAGATAATTTTCTCTGATGCTGGTTCGTTGTTGTTTCACAACAATTCGTTTAAGGTATTGAAATTAATTTTCAATAACTGAAAAATCTCAAATAGCGTATAGTAAATATTAAATAGATAATATTTATATGATAGTTATATTTTCCTCAAGTATATTTTTACTTAAATTGCAATATAAAATCATATATGTCCATAAATTCTTAATTATTTATAAATTTATAAATTATATGTTATTTTTTTAATTTTCATAATATTATTTAATACATTTTTAGCTATCCGTTTATATTCATTTCATATAAGTAATTTACTACTATATTAAATTTTAATTTTTTTAACTCATGAATTCGTTCTGCAATAAATGCAACATTGTAAGTATTTAGCATCAATAAAAAAGTATTCACTAAATTTTAGATGTTTTTAAAGTTACCATTGGATTGGTAAACATTTTTTCTGAATGTTTTCCTATCTTGTAATAATTATGTATCACTATCATAGCTTTATATTGTTAAATTATTAACTATTTTGTTTACATATATATATATATATATATATATATATATATATATA
>JAPDSC010110168.1:0-40654 GCA_026290005.1 Latrodectus geometricus | reverse complement strand
CGGATACAAGCAATCAATTCTGGAACAGATGAAAATATGTTCAATGTTCAGAGGCGTCGATCATCATCCAGTATTCACACTTCACCAATAAGTAGACAGATTTCTGCTGGTGTGGAAAGACAGGCCTCTATTATAGGTAGTTTTGGTCGTCAAGTTTCAGTTCACAGCGTAGAGAAAGAAGGTTCTGTCAAAGTAAGACTAAATTTTTAATGATTAAATTATGATTATGATTAAATAAGATTATGATTAAATAAGATTATGACTATGATTAATACTGAATATGATTATGATTAAATAAGACTGTGTGTGTTACACAAATTTTAATAAGCAATTAATGGTTAAAAAGAAAACTATCTTTGAGTAAATAACTGAAATATTGCATAAAATATATTTGTACGATATAAACTGTTTTCTCGTGTTTCCTTTTCTTGTACTTATAATTAGTAACTTTTGAGGAAATTTATTGTTATTATTTTTTATTTGAAACACATTTTTTTCATTGCGTTAATATTGTCAAAACACTGCATCGTAACGTGGATAGAATCCTGGTAGAATAACAACTTAAAAACACCTCAGCATAAAAAAATGCAGAGGCACATTGTTTGACGCTCAAAAAAAATGTTAATAAGAAATGATATATACAAGGTAAACAAGAAAGTTTTTGTTATTTTCTTGTTGCCATTGAATAAAATGAAAATAATACAAATTAGTGTATGATATGATTTAGATACCAGTTAGTCGAGAGTAGAGATATCAGTCGTTATAAAAGCAGGTCCCCCGTGCACATTCATCAATCATAACTCCCACTGTAACAAAGAAATGAAATTAAAATAATAAATGAAAGTGTCGAAGGAGCTCATTTGTTGTGCTTTGCTTCACGAATTTACAACGGGCTTATCACCTTTTGCATCTAATCACTCAATATGTCAAGCATTTAGGAATAGCGCTGTGATATGAACGTAAGGCAAGACAATTGGTTTCACAAATTCAGGTTGGAAGATTTGATCTTTTGCATCTACACAAGTTTATGTTTTGCATCTGGTGGACTCGTCGTCAAGTGGTCCCATTTGAGTTGTGATCTAGCAATCACTGTGGACCTATACTCGCAACAACTGGAACGTGTGCAACAAGCATTGCTACAGAAGAGGTCAGCACTGGCTAATCACAAGGATGTACTGTTCTTGGCCAATAATGCAAGGCCATATGTCGTGCTGGGGTCCAGGAATAACATACGATGACTTGCGTCCTTCTTACTCACCTGACCTTGCATCATCTCTTCCATTCCCTAGACAATCATCTTCGTGGAAAATTTTTCATCAATAAAGCAGACTTGCGACAAACATTTACGGAATTCTTTGGCGACCAAATTCTTAGAATTTTACTACAAAGAGATTGCCCAATTGGAGGCACGTTGGCAGAAGGTGCGGGATGTCGATGGTGATTACTTCGAGGACTAACAATAAGTTACATTTTCAGTAAGCTATGTTCTTTTTGGTCATTAGAAACGGCAAGAACTTTCTTGTCTACTTATAGTAAAAAATTAAGCATTCAACATTTTAGATATAGTCAGTTAAATATCTAGTTTGCATTGGTAACTGGAAAATATCATAATTTCGTGATACAAAGAAGCTTCTTTTTTGCTTGCGGAAGTACAAACGTTTTTAAATATTTGAAGTTACCGTTATGACTATATTCTCCATTTTGTTTTTCCATAGTGATATGTCGTCTTTTTTATACAGAAGTATTTCAGTATACTAATTTTTAATATTTTGGCAGAAGAAAGGGTTTTATTGTATAGTTGATTGAATGGGTATTGTGCAAACTCAATTAATTCTACTTTAATCTAAAATAATGTTCACTTAAATATCCTATTTCAGGTTTGTTTCAACTTCTATTTATTAAATTTATGTTAGATAAATATTTTTTTATTATACAGAATTTGAAAACAAAATAAGATTTTGAGTCCGAAATATTTATTAAATTATAGCGAAATTTCACTGAGTTAACAATTTTTGATTTCATTAAGGGTTTGAGTGTAAATTTGGCATGGTTACAGTTTATTAGATAATATAATTCATGTAAACTGTAATACAAACCGTTAAGGTTCTACAACTTTACATGCTCGATAATATATTATCATCGATAAAAGTAACAATGATATTCTCATTTTTATTACCCTGTTTTTTATAAATATGGTTTACTTATAAAATTTACTTTCATATCGTTAATTGAAACGTAAAATAATATGTCAAGAGCTCGTAGATATAAATCTGCCATTTATAAATTTAAGTTCATTTTTAGTAATTAATTTTATTTAATATAGGATGACGATCAAGAAATTGAAAAAAGTGCTCCTTCCCAATCTCGCTTATGGAAAATGTCCGCTCCTGAATGGCCTTATATTTTAATTGGCGGAGTTTCATCAATGTTAATGGGGCTTCATTTTCCTGCCTTTGGCATAATCTTTGGCGGAATTTTAGGAGTAAGTGCTATGCTTAATTCTTTGGAAAAATCTCTAATACTTTTTAATTAAAAATGCTCAGAAAAAAGATTATGAATGCAAATGTAGTTATACATTTTGTAAAGTAAACTCTAATTAGTTCTTACATGCTATATGTTAATAATATTTTATGAAATTAATGTCACTCAAACTAATAACTAATACTTTAGGTAAAAAATAATAAATCCATGTTATTGATATACTCTTGTTTATTTTAGGTATTGGCAGGTACTGTAGAAACAATCCAAAAGGAAACAAATTTCTACTGTCTCATTTTTGTAGCAATGGCATTTTCATCTGGCTTGTTTACATTTTTACAGGTACAAAGAAATACTTAAGAAAATAAAATAATGTATACACTTTTTATTGAATTATTAAATATTTATTCGGTGAATTACTTACCTAAATGAAGTTACATTTCATTTATTTTTGATAAATGAAATCAAAGTTTGAGTTACTCGACATTAATAATTTCTTATGATGTTAATTAAAAATTGAAATGCATAATATGTTCACTTCTAATATTGTGTGATAGTGCTATTTTTCAATATAATCCTTTCATTTACAAGCTGAACTGGTCTCAGAAAGTTTAACACTCTGGTCTTCAGCACAATAGTTCGAGGGTTCGATTTTCACTTTGGGTGTGGATTCTCATATAACAGTTTAGAATTCATTTTATATTATAATTTCCAGTTCAACTAGCCGATGAAAGTGACTGTAGAACGTCAGCAAAACCAAACTTTCACTTAAATTTTATGAGACAACTATTAGGCTTCTTATTTTAATTACTTTTCAAATATTTTCTTATAATCATTAAAGTATGTTTTATATTAGTATCCATATATAGTAGTTTGAATTATATTGTCTCAGTAAATATTGAGAATTTTGATTATGTATTTATTTTTCTTCTAGAATATATTGAAAGCTTTATAAAAATTTTATTACAATTTCAGGTATTCATGTTTTCAATTGCAGGAGAAAAACTAACGAGCAGATTGAGGAAATTAGTTTTTGCCAACATCATTACTCAGGCAATTAAAATAATCGCTTATAATTTTTTTTATTTAAATTGTTATTTTATGTTTTGGTTCATATCATAATTTGATTTTTTTTATCTTTTCAGGATATGAAATTCTTTGATAATCCTAAAAACAGCGTCGGTTCGCTTTGTTCCCGTTTAACATCAGATGCATCCAGCGTTCAAGGGGTAACATGAGTTTTATTATTTTATGTCTGATTACATATTGTTAGAAAGCCTATAGAACATTTTAATATTTGGAAAAGTATTATTGTGAAGTAACATTTTCTTGCACATAATTAAATTTGTATCAGTTATTTCAAAGTTATTGATAAATTATGTAGTATGTATTTAACATAACATAGATTATAATCAAGTAATAAAACCTATAAAAGACTTCATTATTTGTAGGTTACATTTCGGAATCGTGAAAGACAAGTATAATAAAACTAACACATACTCATCTTTGAGAGAAGTGTGTATAAAAAATAGGAAGACCACCATGAAAGTTATTAAAATGGGTTTTTCAACGTTTTAGGCCAGAAAGTGTCTAAAATCACTCGAACTAAAATCCATGATTTCTGAGACTTGTTTTAAGAAAACTTCAAGTTCTATGAAAATTCATAAATCGAGAATAATAAATTATGCTTTTTTATTTCCTGCATTGAATTCTCTGCATAAAAATTTCATCTTATTCATTGCATATCTATATTGAGCATAAATTTGTTTTTTTTAAATAAATTTTAATTTAAGATACTTATAAAATGCACAAGAATAGCCTAACTAGAAGTTTACATTGATACAATCTTGATTTTAATTTTTCTAAATTCTACTGATTTATATCGCTTTTATTGTAAAATTATACATTTGTTCTGTTTTCTATAATATAACTTCTGAATTGCTTATATTGTAAATGTTTGTTTTATATATTATTTTAATTTAATAAATGTCACAGAACTTTGTCAAAAGACAATTTTTTATTTAATATTGAACATAAAGTTAAAATATTTTCTGCAATATTTTCCGCTGTTTTTTCAAAGGCTATTAAAAAAACTTTATTAATGATATTTTACTTAATGATCTCTAAATTTATATTTATGTATACATTGATATTTTACATTGGTATTATTGGGGAAGTATAAAATATAGATGTAATAAACTTACATTCATACGATATAGCGAGTTTCTTTTTAAATAAGCGAAATAGAAAATATTACCGCCTTCAATAATATGTCATTTACTATTTTATTGAGATCTCATTTATTGTCATCTTATTTTTAATTTATTATGATCTCATTATTACGTATAGAAATACGTAAGCAATTAAAAACCACTTGACGTGAAATGTTGTAGATTAGGAATTGAATATTTCATTGATTTATGAGAACAGATAATGTTAACATTTTACATATTATGCTTGTGTATAAAATGAACCTTCCAATGTAGTTTTCTCGTTCAGAATGTTAAAAGTGATGTTATTTAACAATTCACCATGATTAATAACTGAAATCTGCTGAAATTTAAAATGTATCACATGTGTTTCTTTTACTTTGAGAATATATTTCATTCTAGCAAATATACAACAACAAACAAATGAAGATTTACTGTACGGTCACTATTGGCGACTTTTAAAAAAGTAGTCAGAAATCTCGTCATTTTTCACAAGCGAGGTCTAAAAATAAGCAGAATATTGAAAAATATTGCCTGATTGGTCGGAATCCATCTGCGGTCGGATCTAATTGATTGGGTTGACGGAAAATGTTATTTATCGCCAAATGTGGAAAATAACACCAGCAGTGACCGTACAGTAAATCTCAGCTAAAAGCGCTAGTACAGCAAATTCAATTTTATGTTTTATAATATGAAATGTATTTTGTTTATAAAATGTTATAAATATATTCAATTTTGTATATTTTTAGATAAACGAAATTTTATGCATGTATATGAAAAATATATCGTTAAGAGTAATGGGGATATATTTTAAAACATAAGATTTTATTTTTTTTATCTAGGCCACAGGTTCAAGAATATCTACTTTGCTTCAGGCAACTTCGACATTCGTCACTTCTATAGTTTTAGCCCTATGGTACAATATGAAGATTGGAGCAGTAACGTTAGCTTTTGTTCCATTTGTGTTATTGGGCTCTTACTTTGAAGGACGCGTTGTAACTGGACAGCAAATTAGTGAGAAAGCTGGAACTGAAACAGCATCAAAGGTATTTATTTCATTTCCTACTTAATATTGAGAAATAACAATTTTAGTAATGTGTTGAAACAAGCATAGGTTTAGAGCTGGGCATCAAAAGGCGCAAAACGCTAAACCAATATTTTTTAGTTATCACTGAGTAAAAATTCTTGATTTATGCCTAGATCACAACTGGTATGAAATTAGATAACAATTTTGCAAAGTCTATTCTACTTCAAGTTAACAATTTAATTTTTATGCTCAAAATAGTTAATCTAAAAATTTATATAAAGAAATTGTAAAATTTCTAATCGCATAATATTAGGTATTAAATTGACATATGAGCAAATAACATAATATTAAAAAGGAAAATAATTTAATTATAGTTTTGATATTTATAATAATAGAATGGTAGTTATAATAATAGAATAGTGTTTTTTCACAGCATTTAAAATCTTAATTTTCATTTTTGAAGCATGTTTAACCAAAAAGCGTTATCTTAATATAATGAGAAAAATATTTACAAAAATTGGTCATGTGAAAAATCTTTCTCAAAAATGCTGAATTAAAAAATAAGACTCAACAATTTTGCTATAGTTTATTTTAATTTCAATGATTGCATATTATGCTTTGTCTAATAATAAAATTTTTTGTATAAATGAAACATTTTTAAATGATAAAATTATAACTTTATGAAGAATAAATCAATGATAAATTTTTTAAATCTTATAAACTTTTTAAATAGCCTAAATCAATTTTTTTTATTTCTAATGGCGGACACCCTTGAGCAAGTAAGTACATTATTCCGTTTGCTGCGACAAGGCCGAAAACTGCTACTCATCTTATCGTTACCCGGTGGGCACCTGTGAACCAAGTCACGGAGGTACGAGTAGCATCGCCTACGCCACCACACAAACCCGTTTATAGGGCGGACCACATTCATCCATCATCAGAGGAAAGGACAAGAAACAGAGAGAGAGGGAAAATACATCCATGCCCGAGCCGGGATTCGAATCCAGGTCCTCCCCATCCGTAGTCAGTTAAGCTAACCACTAGACAGGTTGGGCGACATCAACACATATTTAATGTGTAATTTTTAGAGCTTATCACAATGTTTGCTAAAACTTGCCCGTTACTATTTAAAAATATTATTGTTTAATAATAACGATAGGTCTATTTGATAGATCGTCTTTAATAAATTTTTACCTTAAATTCGTATTATAAAATTATTGTTTCTTAAATTAAAAATAACAAATATTTTTAATGTGAGAAAAAGTTTTAGTAATGTTTAGTAAATTACTATGTTCGTCTCTTTTATAAAGCTTAACTTTTAAAATGCATAAAGCATTTTAAAAGTTAGTGTTAGTTAGGGGAGAAGAGAGGAACTCCAAATATATACTATTATATAGCTTAAATATATAATATATATGTGTGTGGTGGTGTGAAAAAAAACTTTTCTTTAAAGTACATAAAATAATTACATTTTTATTGTAGGTAATTTATATTATAATTTGAGAAACATTAAAGAAATCATTCTTTAATAAAAGCTTAACTTATTTCAGTTAGAACACAAATAAATATATAATAAGTTTAATTTAATAAATTTTTTGTAGGTAGCCATTGAAGCCATCGAAAGTATTCGTACAGTGGCGTCTTTGCATCAAGAAAAAAATTTCTATTCCCAGTTCCGAAATTCTCTTCTTAAACCTCACAAGTTGGTATTTCTGCTGCTTTTTATTTGTCTTTTTCTGTCAATAAATTTTTTAAATTCTACTTTCTAGACCCAATATTGTATCATTTTCTTATGAGAATTTTCAAGTATTTTTTGTGAATATAAATGAATTAATAAACTCTTAAATTTTTGGATTACTTCTACGTATTATTTTTTTCAGAATATCCCGACGAATGTCTCATGCAAGAGGAATAATTTATGGTTTTGCACAAGCGCTTCAGTCCTTCGCATACGCCACTACATTGTATTACGGAAGCGTTCTGGTATCTAAAGACGAATTGGATTATGCAGATCTTTTAAAGTGAGTTATAAATATATATTTGACATAAAATGTATAAAAACCCTCTTAAAACATATGAAAGTAAAATTTCCTCCTTCTATTGTAGATAGACTCTGTTTTTATTAGTTTGCATAATATTAATTAATAGTTAACTAATATACTGATTTTAAATAATAGTATTTACTTTGGTTTTTTATGAATTGTCAGTGTATCAATTTGTTAATAAATTAATTTTATGCAATTAAACATTCGTTGATTTTCTTAATTTTTGCTTTTCTAATTGTCATTTGTTTGAATTTTTAACAATGCTAGTAAATATCACATTTGACAAAATTTGCTAAAACAATTGTAAGGCTCATGAAGTTTATAACTAGGTTTGTAACTTCAATTCATTCATAATTCATTCTGAAACTTGTGTTAAATTTGTTTACCGAATTCGTGACTAATTTAAAATAGTGATAAGTATATTAATCTACAAAAAATGTTATGTTAATTATCACATTTCAAAATTGTTAAAATAATATTTTAATGAAATTTAGGCATTTGGCCGTGAAACACATTTTATGCATCTTAGTCCTATATTACTATTAAACACAGATCAAAGCAACAAAAGCTAATGCTGGTTGAGTAACGAATTTTGATACATCATGTTCATTTAAGGAATTGTTTCTTCCTTCTAGTAAATAACGTTTTATATCGCTTTTTACAAAAATAATAAATAAGTGCCAGAATGTTAAACTATAATTTTAAAATTTGCATATGTATATAAATAACATTAAAGCAAATTTTAACTTACTCTGAATGGGATTAGATGTCAGATATAATCGGTTAGATCCGGGTTTAAAGTAGAGTTATTTTGTCATTGTCTAATACCACTCACATGTTTATAATCACACGTTCATTTCAGAGTTTTGGAAGGAGTCCTTCTGGGAATGATGATGGTTGGTCAAGCGATAGCGATGGCTCCAGATTATCAGAAAGCTAAAATATCTGCTGTGAGAATATTCAGACTGCTGGACATGAAGCCTGATATTGACTCCTTCTCACCAGATGGCAATGTTTTGGTAAGCAGAGATTATTTTCTGTGCATTTTTCATTTCACTTAGCTATAAATTATATTATCTCACCAAAACCACAATTGAACTTTTACTGACTATATTTAAAGCATGCGATATTCATTTTTCATAAATTAAATTCGTAATAAGAAACTGAAAAGGGGGGAAATAAAATTAATTGTAAACAGTTCGAGCTAATTTAAAAATATTTGGATCGAAATAATAGCTGAATGTTTTGGGCCAAACTGGCAGCCGAATGGAACAAGGCAAGACCACTGTTCTCACTTTGGTTTCAAGAGTTCTTGAATTCAATTTACACCTTGTGGGGGGTTGCTTACATTAGTTAATAATCCAATCGTATGCAAAAAAAGACAAAGAACAAAAAATTTAATCAACTTATTTAAAATATTTTGATTTTATTAGCAAGATTTATGAGTCTTATACAGAAAGTTCCTCTAAAGACACAATCTAATAGAAATATTTAATTATTCGATACTGTGCAGACGAGTTAATATCTGAAGGAGCAACACATTCGTTTCTAATTTACCAATTTTTAAGTTCTAATTAAAACTCTAATGTAGATCTTTGCTTGCTTAACGTACTTTATACCATTTTTCTTCATTGAATTCATAGTCGTGGGAAAAAAACATTTCCGTAGCAATAACCAAGAAAACTTGTATTCTCAATTGTCTTGAATGTTTCTTTTGTAAAAAAAAAAGAAAACAATTAACTAAATTTCTAGCATTCGTGACTCATTTCTAAAATTCATTAGTATAAAAGAACTTGTCGTTTTCAGTGATAGTTTTGGGAAGAAATTATCTATTTTGAATATTTATAGAAAAAATTAAATTATTTTAAAAATAAACTTAAATTCTAATAAAATTTGTTTTATTAGTGTGATACTAAGCCACAATCGTAACAGTCAAATTTTTTAATCAAACAGCCATATCATAACAGTCAAATTTTTTTAAATACGAATTTTATTTTTTTTTTATTTTTATTACAAACATTAATTGTTCTTATCTGCATTTCAAATGTAATTTATTCTATTTGTACTTTGAAGAAATTGAATTTTTCATTAAAAAAATATACATTAGTGACAAGTATATAAACATTAAGGTAAACAATTCATTTACAACAGCAAAATTTTGGCAGGCCGAGCTAATTTGACAATATATGCTAATAATACATGATATATAAGCAATCTGAACTGAATAGAATTTATATGTGTGTGCAATGATAATTTAAATGCAGTATATCTAAAAATTAATTTACAATACTTGCACTAAAATGTATTCGTCTATAAATATAGGATTCTTTAAAGTAATAACGAACCTATTTCTGTAAGTTAAATAAAATGTAAGGATAAATATTAACATAATACAATAGAGCAGAATGGATGTACTTTTTTTAAATACCATAAAAATATTATTCATAAATATAAGAAAATAATTACATAGTAAATAATTTATTATCTATTGATTAATTATCTATACTTTTTAGAATGACGTTAAAGGCTATGTGAATTTTCAAAAAGTATACTTTAATTATCCAAGTCGTCCTAACGTGAAAATATTGCGTGGATTGAATTTGGAAATCGATCCAGGGAAAACAGTAGCCCTTGTCGGTAGCAGTGGATGTGGGAAAAGTACTTGCGTGCAACTAATTGAACGTTTCTACGATCCTCTTTACGGTCAAGTTGTAAGTATGCTTCAAATTAACATCACTTTTTATTAATATAAATTATTTGTTGTAATGCATCAATAAATCAATCCTTATAATTGAAAAACATATTAGAATACTTAGAGAAAAAAATAATCGTTATGTTTTCAGGATTTTAATCGGGCTTTCCTTTCAAATTCATTTAAGTTTATTAGTTTATATTGTATACATAATCTTCTATAATAATTATTTAAAAATGTGAATATAATTCGATAATAATTAAAACTATAAATGATATAATTATATATTTGAAAAATATCTTCAGTAAAGCAATTGTATGTAGAACCTAAAACCAGATTTAAATTTGACAAGATCATAATTTATCAATAATAAAGAGCTTAGTATGGATCTAAGTAGTTTTCGGTTTCGAAAATGAGTATTACTGCAACCTAGCACTATGACTTTTAGTTAAAATGGTTTTAAATCAAAATTGTGGGTAAGAACAAATTAAGTCTATCATTTCGAAGAAATTTGAGTATTTTACTTCACATATAACAAAATTGGTTCATTGGATATAGATATCACGTTATTCGTAAAACCATCTTTAATGATTTAAGTTATTCCTATTTGGCATTTTGTGTGTGTGACCACATTACAGCTAAAAAAAAACTACGAAAACCCACATATTTTTCCATCAGAATCTAATTAAGGGAGTTTATCGGCTATTGGACGACATAAATTGGGATATTTTGTGATATCCAAACACTTTTAAATTATTTATACTAGTAAATCTTTTGTGGATATTAAAAAAGATCTTAAAGTGGAAGTGAAATATTAAAAAAAAATCTTAAAGAAGTGCAAAGACAAAAGGAGAAATATTATAACAAAAAACAATGTATTAACTTTTTTTTTTGCTAAAATATTTCTCCTTTGATAAAAAAAAATTTTAGCTGTACTGAAATCAGTACTTCAAAAAATAATAAAATAACGTTAATGAAATCTAAATTGGAATAAAAATATATTAGTTCTATCATTTCCTTCCAAAAAAATTTAATCGTTCTCTATCATCTTTTCAATTTTAAAGCTAATATTTTTCCTTTTCATACATCTTGAAATTTTATTTTCTTCACATACAGATATTTAATTTCATATTTAGTTTTTAGCTTCAAAAATAAGAATGAAAAATATAAGCATGCCTATTTATACTTTTTAATTTAAAAAATGTTTTAGTTCTTAATTTCGAAAACAAGAATTTAAAATTGGTGGTCGTGTAAATTGCATCCACATGTGCAATAACGGCCGTTGAGTTACAAACCAAAACAAACTTCCTGATAGTATGCAATATTTGGTAGCATTAAAAGTCGATGGATTTCTGAATTCATTACAAAAAAAAATTATTTGAAAATAGTCTTAGTTTGTATTCCCTTTGGCTTAGCTTCAATTCACTTAATTATCATGGTTTCTTTTAATATTAGATGTTGGATAGTGAAAATGTAAAAGATGTAAAGGTTTCCAATCTTCGCTCTCACATCGGTCTAGTGTCACAAGAACCTATACTGTTTAGCTACAGTATAGCTGAGAATATAGCCTATGGGGACAACTTCAGGAGTGTGGACATGCATGAGATAATCGATGCTGCTCGCCAAGCCAATATTCACACTTTTATCACATCATTACCCCAGGTATAAATAAAATTGTTTAAGAAGCTACCTATCTTAAAACAATTACAATCTATATTATTTCTATATTAAATGTATAATTAATCACGAAATTAAATCTTTTTTTTTTATTGTTTGAAGGGATATGATACTCCAGTAGGTGATAAAGGAACACAACTTAGTGGTGGCCAAAAGCAAAGAGTTGCTATAGCTCGTGCTCTTTTGAGAAATCCAAAAATATTATTACTTGATGAAGCCACTTCTGCATTAGATGCAGAAAGTGAAAAGGTAAAAAACCATAGCTTATATTATTTGTCTTCATGTACAAAATATATTTGTCAGTAGAACAATTCATTTGAGGTACGGAATGCTTTATATGACTGGATTAATTTGCAGAATATTAGTATTGTAAAGGGTTCGATATTTTAAACAAGAAAAACTGTGCATCTTACTATTCTTTAGTTAATTCAGGCTAAATCAAATTCTTTTGTCCGGTTTAACACTGTATAACATTTAGTTCATTAGAAATTTTGAATGTAAATATTTTTCATTATGTGATAAATGATAACTTTCCGTTATATGATAAACGAATTTCCTTATATTTATTGTTTACTACTTTCGATAAAAGATAATGGTGAATTTTGATCTTTAAACTGTTGATTTCATTTTAAATAGCTCCCTAGTAAAATGACTTTGGATTGCCAGATAAACTAAGCTTTAATACTTTGTGTCAATCATCAAATAACTTAGATTAATTATTTCAGTAACATAACTATTCAGTTTGCATATGATTCCAAATTATATTTGTTTTTAATATTTGAATAATAATATGCCTAAAACTGAACATAAAAAAACATCAACAAATTCGTTTTAATGGAAGATAAATAATATCTTTTGTTAAAATAATAAACTGTATGCGACAGTGGAAAAAGAAATAATTAGAAAAATTAAATCAGAGGTGCTTGTTTGTTTTAATTATTAAATTAAATAAATGTTTAAATGTTCTTCACAGAGAAAAAAAATTTATATATTTGCTTAGATTTTAAACACCTAAAAATATTATGCAACATAAATGCAAAATTATATCACATTAATGATTTCAATATTTTTTAGGTTGTCCAGGAAGCTTTGGATAGAGCAAGTAGTGGTAGAACATGCTTAATCATTGCTCACAGATTGTCTACAATACAGAATGCAGACTGTATCATGGTCATACATAAGGGCAAAGTCGTAGAAAAAGGCACTCATCAAGAACTCTTAAGCCTTAAGGGGCATTACTACAATTTGCACAATACCCAATCTTATTCTTAGTAAGAACATGAAGGGTATTTTTTCTATTGCATGTCATTTGGAATTATGATCATTATTTCATACTTTCTCATACGGCCATCAATGAGATTTTATTATTTTAAAATTGTATTTTAGATTTCTAAATGTGTTAGTGATTTCATTGCACGTGTAGTCATCCTGAATACCATCTTTAACACATTTAATTTATATCATAAGAATATTTTCGTACCTGAATTGTAAAAATATTCATATTTTTATCAGCTACTTATTATGATTGTCTGATTGATACTTAGTATCTGCAAGAAGTCGAAGGGAAGACATTCAAAACTGTTTTTTATTGTTAGCAATACTGTTGTTATATTTTAAATCAGTTTTCTATTTAATGTTTTTATGCCCAGTTTTATTAAGCAAATCTGTATTACAAAAATATGAGCTAACATTTAAATATAGAAGTTCCTACAAAATACATTTTGATGAATAGGAAAATTATGTAAGCATTTTATTTCATAAATTAATAGCAAATTATTCTGTTCAAATGTACATATAATTAATGTAATAAATTCGTATGTGTAATATAAATCATGTGTTCTGTTTTTTAGTAAAACAAATTTAAAAAGCGAATATATTAGGTACTAGATAAAAGAAAAATAAAATTTTTCCTTAATGTTTAACACATTAAATTGCTTTCCATTTATAAATTTTTAATATTAGTATCAGTGAGTTAAAAATATATTTTCACCACTATATTTCTAAAAAAGTAAAATTTCCTTATCAAAAATTAAATGGAAATAGTAGTTGAGGTATATAAAGTGTCTGTGATAAACATTTGAGTATACAATGTTTTAAACCAATGGAATTTATATAATCAGAAAAATAATTTGTTTTTCAGTAAGCAATTTCCTTTCTTATATTGAAATTGTCCCATTAATTGTTTATTAATAGATAATCTATGATAAGAACAAATTTGTTTTATACATTTTAGTGCTTGAAATCTGTTAAATATAACTGATAAATTTACTCTCTACACATTTTTTGTTATTTTCTATTCGTCTGTTTTTATGTGAAATATTAACTATTGTTAAATTATTTTGCACTTAATCATTTGGTATAAAAATTACTACATTAAGTAACATTAAGATATAGAATCATTTTATATACCAATTTTAAAAATAATTTTTGATTAACTATAAAACGTATTCAACAATAAAGAAATTCACATTTTTCTCTTTAAATAAAAATACTGTATAATAATATTGTTGTATTGGTACAATTCTTAAAAATACTTTCTCTGTCATAATAATTGCTTTTTTCTATTATATAAGCTATGTTTCTAGGTATTCGTTCTGCAAGCACATTTTCTATATAATTGTTTTCCAAAAATGCTTGTTAATTCATTATTAAAAATAAATGTAATACTTTCTTACAAAGATAATGAATTATCATAAGTTTAGAAAAACATTATACACGATCAGTATAAGTTATTTGAACATTAAATATTTAAAAACACCCTCTATATTATACTGGAACTTAAACGGGAATTCAATTTTAGTATTTTATAAGTACTCAAAGATATAAACCTATATATTTAAACTTTTCAATTTAAATAACACACAAAACAATTGGGTTGTTTTTCAAATTCTTTATAATAAATTGTTTGAAAACAAATGTTAAATATGCCAATATAAAAAAATATTTCACTGGAATTTTATAATTGAAACAAACTTTTTATTTCAGATTACTTCATTTTTCCCGTAATCATTTTTATACATAATCTTCCATTAAAATTCAGATTTTTAAAGAATGAAATGTTAAATTTTATATAATTTAATTGTAAATAAATTAATTTTTAAACTGTTAAATTCAATATTTACATTTGAAATTTACAAAGAATACTCTTCACTTTTTAATGCGCCCTTTAAATGAAATTGCTATTTATAAAACTCAAGAACTTACATTTCATTAATATTAAATATGGCACTCTTGAAATATACTTGATAATCATAAAATTTGAAAATATTTCTTACTTTCCGGAAAAATGAAACTGAATCGAATAATTTTCATTTTCCCATAATTTAAATTTTAACTGGAACATATATCTATCAGTAAAAATAAAATAAATTAATGTGGAATAACTTTCGAATTTCTAAGATTTTAAATAATTGCTATCTGTCTAAAAAGTTCATTAGCTAAATGATTAACTTTTTAACATTTATAAAATATCTATTAAATTAATTACATTAGGTTGCTAAATCGATAGCAAAACTGACTTTTACGTTTAATTTTTTTTAATTATTTAAATAATGGCCATTGTACATACTTTTAGTAAAGTAAGAAAATGTATTGAAAACTAAGAATGATAAAGTATAACGTAAATACTAAACATTCATTATCTTTCATCCTTCATTTATACTTCGAAGTCCAGAGTACTCTAAATGACAGCAACAAGAAAAATTACCATGTAAAAAATAGAATAAATGCATACGAAAATGTGATAAAAGCCTAAAAACATGCCAAAAGTATATACAAGATCAATTAAGTGCGAATAAGTATCTGAGTAATATAGATTTGAATAGTCTCGATGGAAAGTGTTCAAGATGGAAGATTTCATTTTCAGAATGCATTATTTAAGAAGAGTAAAATATGCATACTTAATTCAGGCATTAAAAATATAATATTTCATCAAATATTCCAAAACAGGTTATAACTAACTGTCTAGGAATATATGATGTCAACAAAAATGATTGATTGATGATTGAGCAGCTTCAAAAAAAAAAACAACAAAAAAATCTACCCTATTATAATTTCTAGAAAATAAGTCCTTGGATTCAGCAAGTCAATAGTATCTATGGTAATGATTTTATAATATTCTCAGATGGGTAAAAAAAGTAGAATCTTGGTGTGTCTGTGGGCTTGCTGTTTGTATTATCCAATAAAAAGACAAAACATTTTCAGCAAACACTAAATGAAGAAAGATCTCATTTGTATTCAGTGAAGAAATAATCTTAGCATTCTTTACCATCAAACTTACATTATAATAGTCTATATAATTTGCTATCATTTTGCAACTCAAAACAAGTATAATTCAAGAAAATAATGGATCCATTAACATATACAAAATATTGAGTTTATAACCCCGATATATGGAAATTGTGTGCTTTGATTATAATTTTATCTGAAAAGTTAAAAAGATTAACGATGATTTGATTCATAAGCGTATCATTTTGACTCTGCAAATAAGTGCTCATCTATATTTATAATATCTGTGCTCTATTTTTTGCATATATTTATTTCTATTCTTACATTTTTAAACATTTAAATGTTTTCAAACAACTTTCTATTCAAGTGGTCACATTGCTCAGAAAATATGAATCCTATTTCTATTCCACATTGTTAAATTGCTTCATAAAGTTTTTTTAATTTACAAAAATGAATTATATATATTAATTCTTGTATATTAAAAATTGCAGTAAATGTAAATTTGAATATAAATTTGCTTTTTTATTTTTAACCAAACTTTTAAAAAGAATAATAACTGATTTAAATTACAATTGTAACATATTTACAACGCTAAATCACAATTTTGAGAGGGGTTTTCTGATTTAAAGATCTTAAGATCTTTAATCCAAAGATGGAAATTTCCAATCAGCTTAAAAACTAAAAAATTTCAGTGTTATTAAATTTCAGATACATAATATTTCATAAAAAAAATAAGATAAAATCTTTGGAAAAAAAGAATAAAAAAAAACGAATTTAAAAAAATAAAATTAAAGACATGTTTGGAAAATAAAACTCTAAAAATCAACACCAGAAAGCAAAATCAACAATACTGCAGTCAGCGGTAGAATACAAAATTAAAAAAAATACTTGCTTGTTTTTATATAAAAATAGTTTTCAATAATATATTTTTTTCTAAAACATCTGACATTTAACAAGAGGATTTGTAAATAGCTGGTATACAGAAAATAAACATATATAAATCTATTGATAATATAATAAAATCTCTTAAACATTTCATAAAATTTTACTGGTTACAGCGTTTTTAAAAGAAATTTGTTTTAGAACAATTAGTGATATTTCCTGTTAAAATCTAATTTTTATTTATCATTCGAAAAAATAATAAATTTTTGGTGAAAAAGTATTAAACATCGTACGTTTCAATATTTTTTTTTAAAAAATCTCAAGAATTGATTTGAAAATTAATTTCTCACTGTAGTAAATTTTGGCGCCATCTTTTGTGTACTAGAAATTAATTTCTAGTAAAAAAGAGATTTGAAAAGGTTGGATTTGCTGAAGAATACCAGAAAATTTCTGAAAATCAACGTTTCATTGTACAGTAAGCAGGCGCCATCTTTTGACAAAAAGTGACACTAGAAACATAAGAGTAGAATCAGTATTTAATTGATTGGAATTATTATTACTATTTTCTCTAAAAAGATTTGATTGTGACTTTTATTCTATAACACAATACTTTAAATTCTGTTTAAACATAAATTGGCAAGATGTTGTAAGATATATTTTCTAAAAAAGTTATTACGAAAAGGTTACACATAAAAGAAACTTAATATGTTTTCAAAATTACAGGATTATATTTTTAAAAATTTAAAAAAAATTAAACCTTAAATTGAATATTTGATTATCTAAATAATTGAATAAAGATTTAAATCTTTTAAAGAATGAAACATATTTATTGCTGCTATATAGAACAATCTATTTACAGTATTAAATTGTTTCTGGTTTAAATTACTATTTCACAAAAAGTATCAAAATATTTAAAATTTTTGAAAAAAAAATGCGTATTAATATAATTGTTTCATTGTAAATAAGATTATCAAATCGAAGATATTTGTAGTTATGACGATTCTAATTTTACACATTAATATATTTTTCTCTTAAATTTCTACACTTTATCGTTGAATTTACTTTTTATTAAATCGGATTTCCTTAATATTGTTTTAAATAATCAATATTCGCCACTTTTAAATAATGATCAGTAACCTTGACAACGCATTTGTATGCTAATGCCCAGTTTCTCTGCCCCGCTGCTATGCTGTTCCACTTTTGTATTGAAGGCATACATGAATGAAATTATGTGAATTTAATTTAACAACTTCGTTACTATTAAAATATTTATTAATGGAATGTAAATTACATATATTATTCAGTTCTTATAAGAAAACTATATTGCTGTAATTACGCTATATTGCTGTAATTACGCTGTATATTGCTGTAATTAATTTGAGGATTGCTACTTTTAAACTATGCCATATCTGATTCCAACATCCTTACTTTCTTTTCTTAACAATACATAAATTTAGTGTACATTAGTTTGAAAAATAATAATGTTAAACAAATTAGCAATTTAATACAATAATATTTTTTTGGAATCCGTAAATACTTTATATTATGCATTATATTAAAAATGTTACACTTTATCAAATTTATCGTAGTGTTACAAAATTCTTCAAATCCATTATAACTTTAAATATACAAATTTAAATAATTAATATAAATTTACGAGTTAGTCTAAAAATTTCAGATAAAAATTCGAAAATGATGTTTTGAATAACTCTTCAACAGAAGAAATAAGAAAATGAATTTATGAATATATGTCTATACTTGCTTATAATATTAGTTTGTGTCCATAAAAATAAAGTTTTTCTTATTTTTTACATAAGCCAATTTCTAACATTGAAAAGTTGATAACGAACAATAGTATTTAAATATATGAACGTTGTTTTTATCTTCATATATTGTGCATTTATCAATTTTTACATTAATATAACTGTGTGAATAAAGTGATAGTGCTTTTTTTGTAAAATATGAAACTAGGAAAATAATTGTTACTAAAATTCATATTTTAAAAGAATAACTGATATGTATGTATATTAGATATTCTTTTAATTTAACTTCGTAAAATTAATAAATGGGATTTAAGACTTTCTAGAAATGCACGAACATTACATCATTTATCTTAAACCATAATGTGTGGAGTTTAATTACAAAAAAATGTATAGCTTTTAAAACTCATACAAATAATAGAAAAATCTATGTATTATCATAAATCCATTCACATTTCTTTTTAAAGTGACTATTAAAACGCTTATTTCGTATTACGTTTGATTAAAATTTAAGAATATTATTTCATAATTGATTGAGAGCATGTGGATGGTATTCAGAAGAAACTCAAAATAAAAATAAAAAAAATGAAAACTCGATTTGGACTAAGTGTTTTGTTAATAAATAACACAATAATATTAGAATTCTTTGTTTTAATAAATTAATTTTTTAATACAAATATTAATTATTGTTCATCATAGCCTGTAAAATATTATATTCATATATTTCGACAAGTTTTATTTATCGTGTTACTAATGTTTCAAAATTTATCGGATAAAATATATAGATAGAATAAAATATAATAAGAATCATAAACTAATGCTTTTACGCTATAAATGATTTTATTATAACTCTTATAATTCTTTAGTACTCTAAAAGAGAAATAAAGTAATAAAAAATAAAGACATTTTTGTTTAACCTTATAAAAAAAGGAAAATATAAAAGATTTAGTTTTAGTTAGAAATGACGTATTCTATATAATCCTCTAAGTTCAAAGCTCCTGTGCTATTTCTAATTTTAGAGATAACACTTTTAATTGCTACAAAAAATATTATTAAAAAGAAATATGTGAAATACAAGTAAATATGAAACTTGAACAAATTACAAAAAAATTTAATCATTAATATATTCAGAAAAAGAGAAATTATTGCAATATTTTCCTCAAAAAAATTGTAATTATTATTTAAAGTAACATGATATATGCTAATTTAATTTATTTAAAGCGTAACATTATCATTTAAAATTCACGCTGTTTTGAAAAGTTCATAACTTAGAATCCAACCTTAACCTCTTCGGTCTTAGATGAGTTGACCTCTTTACTTAGTGACCAAAGATTCAACTGAACCTTGACCACATGAAAGATGCACTTAAGAAGACAAGAACTGTGAAGGAAGTCTAAAATAAAGAAATCTTCGATAATGAGTTAAAGCCTATTTGTAGTCTGGCTTTTTCATCGATAATTTTTCCTCGAGTGCAAATTTAGTTTTATTTATATTTTCATCATTTGCTTTTAAAAATATATTTGTATCATTTCTTGTTAAAATAGTAAAAATTGTTCTTACTAATTATATTTATTGTTAAAGAAAAAGTTTTAAATTATTTTTTACAGTAAATTTTTATAAATTTCATTGCTTATAACCTATATCAGTTGCCGACATGAATTCTATACGATTCAAAATTAAAAATTTTATAAAATAAAGCATAGATTATCTTATTTACAACTAAAATTTTTCTTCAAGCGCAATTTATATTTTATTTACGCGGGTCACTATTTTGCATATTTTGAAAGCATGTAATTCTGTTGTTTGAATTACATTAAAAGTGTTTGAATTCGTATAAAAAATTATTTCCCACACAATATATAACACTGCATTGAGTATTGCATTATTTACATGCAAAAAGTATTGCATTATATACATTACAGTTAAAGAAATTCTATTTTTATAAAAAAAATATGAATGTAATTAAAAGTTTTTTTAAATATTAAAAGCATTGATTTTTACAATACAGTTTGCTTTATTTATGGTTATGTGTATGGCTCAGTCCTCTTCAGTCGTATGTCACTGTAATTCAGATGATTAAAATAATTTATATTTTTTTCAGATCTTAACTTACTATTAAAATTTGGTTTCTGAAATCAAATGCCAGAGAAAATAAATTCCTGATGATAAAGCACACTATAAAATAAATATTGTTTAGTAAAACTGTAGTTATGCTCTAAAAAAATGTTGAGAGCACAATCTTGAGAGATGATGAAAATAAAATACGTAATCCCTCAGTATAGAATGGAATACGGAAAGAACTCTATTTAATTCGACGCCAGTTTAATGTCGAATCTTCGTCAAATCAATGATTTTCTAAACAAATGACAAACCAATTCATCAAAACAAATGTCAAATCAATCGTCAATTCATTCCATGTCTGAAAAGATAAATTATTAGATATACCGTTAAATTCAAAACTCGTACTAGAAAATATGAACATAAAAATGGAAAAATTTAAGAAAAAGAAAACATTTTTTGAATAAATACGTGATGTAAGCAGATCAAGAGTAATTTTATTTTTATGAATATGTTTATATGATTATACTTTTTTCATAAAAGAAGAAGGAATTTACTGTTTATTACTATGAAAAATATATACTTTTAAACACGTATTTTTAGTTTATTAATGTGTTTTTTTTATGCAATAATGCAATAATTTTTTTTCAACAGTTTGCTTCACTTTTTTTTTTATTAAACTACAAACTTCAAAATTTTAAGAAACTTGTAGTATTTTCGTAAAAAATTTGTAGATTTTTAAAAATATTGCTTTTAATATAGTTTATAAGTTCTACATTCTCGTTTGTGTGAAATCCCGTTTATGCTAACGAAAATTGGAAAAATTTTAAACAATAAAAAAAAATTACATAAATACAGCATCAGAGATTACTTCATCAATGTAAACAGTTAAACTGAGTACTTTAAAATATTTTAAATTGTTTCATTGAAATCTGTGAATTTAAATTTTTTTCTGGAAAAGAAATTGAAGTATATTTTTTCTGTAACAAATAATGAGCTCCATAAAAATCAATTCTCACTTTAGAGACGTTAATCATTATAATAATTCACATGAAAGTGAATTATCCAAAAAAAAGACAATATATAATTCATAATAACGAACACACACCATTGTGAACTATAGTAAAATTTTATGTCAAAACATATCAATAGCCGGTTTAAAAAAAATGCAAGAAAAACTTAAGAATTATGGTATACTTTTAAAATATTAAAAAGTTGTTTTTAAAGATTTATAAGCGCCAATAAATATCAGAATATTTATGTTTTACACCATTTAATCAGTTTTTTTTATTGTTGCAAAATATATTTCAGAATATATATTATAAAGCGTTTTATTCTAAATTAATGTAATAAAAATTACCAAAACGGAAGACATTTATAAGAAACATTATGGAAAAAAAAATTTGTGACGCATACTCCAAAATAGATGAATAAATCCTGTTAAACAAGTTAAATAAAACTTCCGTGAGCCAATTATCAAATAAAAGTGTCACCTTACGTGTATTTTATTGGCAGTATTTTAGAGGAATATTTCTACATTAATTCTTAATATTAAAGCCCTCAGTAGTTGCTTTCAATTATTTATTTTTACTTTGAAAAAATTCTTTTCATCTTCAACTGCATTTAATAAACTGATTTTCTTAATGATTAAATTGACTTTTTTTTATTCAAAGTTAAAATGGCACATGGTTTTATTGATATTGATAACTTACATAGAAATCATCTTCATTACGGCATAAATTTGTGAATGACCATTTTGGAATGACTATTTTAGTTTAAAAATATCCGCAAAATTTAACAATATAAATAAATTAATATTTAGTAACAATTTGTAAACATTACCTAAATGAAAATTATTTCTTAAATTAATACAAAATCTTTAATTAAAAAATGCATTACTGTAATTAAACACATTTTTGTAAAAGGTATAATTTGGAAAATAATGACAGTTTTTTTCGACTGATTTTGATTAAAAACAATGACTGAGATTTTTTGCTTATTTTTAAGTTTTTTTATATTTAACATAAAATTATTAAATTAACAAATGTTAAACTATAATTAATATTGCAATTAAGTTCATTTTTGTGGAAGTAAAAATGATTAACAATGACTTCCGATTAATGTTAACTAAAACAATGACTGGGAAAATTTTTCTGACTTTAATTCGGTCCATATGTTAAATTTCACACGAAAGTAAATAACAAATTGTGGTTTTTTTTTAATATACAGGGGGAAAACTAAGCAAAATAACTTTTGCTCCATACGCAGTAATTTTGACAATACAGCACTTTTCTTCACACATTTTTTGAAAATTACGCATCATAATTTTGTTTATGTAAGAGGATAAAATATAATTCTGTTTTGTTGTTTGTCAATTGATATGGAATTGCACTTCATTCACAATTAATATTCGAGCATTCAACTCGCGGATAAAAAAAAAATAATGCACTTAATTCATGGAATATTCAAAAAACAAATAAATAAAAATGACTCACACCCATAAATTTCCAATTATTGTTTTGTCTACTAATCCTCTGCGTCTCGTTTCGGTCTTCAAACGACTTCAACAGAGCGGACAAGACGCCTAAAATTCATATCAGAATTTCTTTTTCAGAGAATTCAGCTCTTCCTAAAAGATTTCTTATTTTAAATGTTTGTGTTTTAGTTGCATCGAATCAACGACAAGGAAGATGGATTCTGTAAGTCGGATAATTTTCATGTTTTCTCCTTTAAATCATAGTTAAATATTCCGATATGTCTGATTTCCAGCAATTTCATTGTTTAAAAAACGAAAGTTACTATAATATCTCTTTATATGTATTAGTTTCTGAATAGTATATCCTTAGCCAGGAATCAAAAAGTCCAATATAAATTATTATAAATTATATAAGTGCAGCCTAGCTTCATTTAATATTTAATTTATTTAAAGATTTACCTCCGATTTATTTATCTTCAGTGATTCTTTGTTAACTTCAAATTAATTGTTTTATAATATGTGTACAAAGTCGTATGTATAAACACATTTACTATTTCTCCTGATCATATAACTTAATTAGATTCATTAGATAATAGAATGCAAGAAATACGAGCCCTCTATGCACAGTGACACTTTAAAATACCGGATGGTCTTTTTACCTATTATCTATTTATATTATCTTATTTTATCTATTATATTTCTATATTACACCTATTATGTTTATCTATTATTTTGTTTTAATCAAAATCTCTTTCCAAAGATATTTTACACCTGAGATCCAGGGATGGGCAAACTATGGCCCGCCGAGAAGTTCTAACCAGCCCGCGGATAGAATTTTAATTTGATGGTCAGAGGCAAATTAAAAGAAATAATCATATATTATATATCCACCTCCTTTTCTACTTTGTTTAAACATTATATTTTTTCTTGTTTTTTTTTTTTTTTTTTTTTTTTTTCAAAGAGCTGGTAATCTGTTTACATTGTCTGTTTTTGTTCTACAAAACATAAATCGAAGTAAATAGCAAACACAGGCAGTTTTCAATCGGTAAAGTGTTAAAAGCGGAAGTTATTTGTTAGTTATAGCTGTAGATTGGCGCCAACAAGCGTTATCTTTTTCTTGTAGAGCAGACATATGTGAATTCAATATAGGTGAATTAGACCTCACATGTGGCAAACTGCGCATTTTAAGCTCCATCTAGCGGCTTTTTCTTTCGGCGCGAGTTCTAATATTATTGATTGCATGTTGAAAGATTGTGGACATATAGCTAAAAAATTATGAAGATAGCTTGAAAAAACTGCATTTTGAGTTCGAAAGCAGATTTCAAGATTTCAGTGCCATTCAAGCAGAATTGGATATTTTTACCATGCCATTCAACGTAAATTGTGAAGCAGTGAGGTCAGATTTGCAGATTGAATTAATTGAGTTGCAATCTAACAATCATCTCAAGCAATTGTTTCTAAATATACCAAAGTTAGAGTTTTACAAATAATTATCGAAAGTAAGTTTCCCAAATTTAATATATCATGCCCAGAAAATCAGTACTGTGTTTGCTTCATCTTATATATGTGAACAAGTGTTTTCAACTAAAAACCTTAGAAAGAATTATTTCAGAAGTAGACTGACAGATGAGCATTTAGCCTTGTTCTTTAGAATCAGTACATCTCACTTCAAACCTCAATATAATGAACTTTTAAAAATGAAATCACAATTTCATTCATCTCATTAATATATTAAACTGTAATACTTGTATATTGTTTTTAAAATTTTAGAAAAATTCATCTTGACCCGCCAAACTTTATTTTTGCGATTTTTGGCCCACGATCGAAAAAGTTTGCCCATTCCTGGTTTACACTATCCCCCAAGATGTTCTAATTGGCTATTATTCAGCCTTTTTTTAAATTTAATGTTTGTATATAGAAATTGTCATGCACACAATCACTTAAAAATTTCTTAAAAACCACGATATTTTTGATGACAGAGAAATACTGGTTCATTTATTGCGAATTAATAATTTTGCGTCACTTCTGATTTAATGATTCATATCTAAAAAAAGATGTGCAATGAGCTATTGATCAAATTCTGATATGAAATCTCAAGAAAATATTTTTGAAAATTTTTATTACCCATAATAATTATAAAAAATTACTACATTTCATAGTATAAAATGAATTGAACTAGTTTCTCATTATAACATTTTACTTTTAATGCTATAATATGGCAATACATTTCATTAGTTTTGCTGTATTTGTTATAGTTAATAGCCTACGAAATCAATTCGTAAAATAATCATTCACGTAACGGGATGCCTACTTGGTTGCCGACTGTTTAGTGCTCTGGCCTTCTGTTCAACAGTTCGAATCTCACTTTGAGCTTGGTTGCATGTAAAAGTTCGGAATCCCTCTTGAATTATGTGAATTTTGATCTAATAGGGATATTAATAATTTTGATCTAGTAGGGATTAAACAGTATAAGGGATTATTAATCCCATAGAGCTAGGAGTAGTGGAGGAGACATATCCTATCAATTGCATTAGGTCCGATTGAAGCCATTATCGCCATCTTGGTTGGAGTTTCAAATGCTAGTAGGGAAGAAAGCGTCGAGTGATTCCTAAACTACGCATGCGAAGTAATAGTACGATTTGCGCATGCACCAACATTTCGATAAGTATAGCAAAGAATAACTTCAAATCAAGTAAATAATACAGCTTAAAAGATGAAGAAAATAATACAGTTTAATACAGATGAAGAAAATAATACCGCTTAAATATCAAAAATTAAGAAATAAATTCATCACTTATGTTATAGAATACAAAATAAGCGCTTTTCTTCTCTAACTAAGATGGCCGCACGGTTACAGTTGATACTTCATGGAAAGGGGGAAATTTCCCCTCCCCTACTCCTTTCTCTATGATTAATCCCTTGTGTGCAAAAAATGATCATTGAGTGAGAAACAAGCAAAATCCTGCTATAAATTGACTAGAGATTTAGTGGTGTAACTACTGTAACTTAAAGGTAGCAGGTTCGCTACTTAACCTAACTCATAAATCTTAGATAACTCATGTGAAAAAAATGGTTTTTCTTTGTGATCATAAATGGTTTGATCAAGCTTCAATTAATCTGTGTTTAAATAGCACAACGTAACCAAATTAGTTTCAAATTAGTGCATGCACGTTGAAATTCCGTAAAACTTCATGCCATTATCTTGGTGTAGTATGAAAGTTAAAAAATGTAAATGTTAGCTGGATATTGATCTGGTTACTTCATTGTGGTTCAAAGTTCGAAAAACTGATGCGAAATTTTTCAAACAATGTTTAGTATCATTGTGTAATATTTCTGCAATATAAGAATACAAATACAGGAAATGCAAAAATTTTATTCAAACAAATACAAATTAGCAAATTGTCGCACAGTATCTTTGTGCTAATATATAATATGAAAGTTTATAAAAGATTATGTTAATTGCTATGTTAACCACATTCTTTTTAATTGTTATTTCAAATTTCGAAGAAACCTTTTGAACATTTTTTAGGATTTTATCTCTATCTACATCATTAATCCCATTTTTGTGAATTTGATCAGAAAAGAGCAATTATACTGCATCTAATTTTTCGAAAATAAATCAGATTTTATGAAAAATTCATCTCCTGACTGATTATTAGAATAAGAAGTAGGCATTCACTGTCTCTAAGTAACTACGTAGATCCAGTTCCAAGTGCTCTTGAATTCTATATCGAGTTTTAACGTTATTTGAATATTTCGAATTTCACGGCATTTTTATTCTTTATAATAATTTTTTAATTCTAAAAATTCTTAAAAACTACTTCAAATAAATAAAAACATCTTTTATGAAAATTTCATTTTTAAAATTATGTGATAAATCTATTGCAAAAGCACAAATTAAACATTAAATAAAAAATATCTATTTTTCATAAATAGCTATCTCAAATTTTAAGTAATTAGTTTTAATTTAAATTTTAGCCTCAAAGCATTAAGGAAAATATTATGGAGTTGTAAGTGAGTTATTTCCATTTGCTTAGAGTGAATTTCTAAGCTTTTGATATCGGAGTCAGCTGAGTACCCGCATGTACAGAGAGATTGTGATTTCGTAAAACATTTAGCGTGGTGTGAAAGTTCAGAAAGAGCTTACCAGCTCACTTGTTGACATCTTCCCTTCAAATTTAAATTTTAATAGCTACAAAAATAAAAGTTACAAGATGATTGGCCACATCTACGTGTGGGTAGAGTTCACTTTTTAAAGTATCCCATGATTTTTTGGCTACTTTTTTCAACTCCAAGATAGATGCCAAAATGTTAATAACAAAATGGCAACCCTAAAATACGTTAGTTAAAGCGCTAAAAACCAAGGCTATCTGAAATTAAATTTTATCGCCAATATTTTATCTGAAAATTTTTTGCGAAAGCAAAGGATACCCTAATCTAAACCGAATCCCTGCAGTTATCTAATACCTAGAAATAAGCAGCTGGAAACGAAAAATATGTTTATTCTAATGGTTGCTTAAGGAAAATTAATTCCCTATTTCAATCTCTTTTATTACTCATAGTTTTATATATTTATAAAAATTGTCCAAAAAAATGATGTGCGAAAAATTAAAATCAACTTCAGGTCACAATGATTCAGACAACATTAATGAAAGGGAAATTGTAAATCATACAGCATGTATTTTACAGAAATAAGTTTAATAAAATGCCACCTTCACTTCATGTTTAACTTGATATTTTTCTGGATTCCCAATTAAGAAATTAATTCTATGTGAATTATATATAAAATAAATGAATTATGAATTTTTATCGAGTTTAATTATTAAATCGTTAAAGTATAAATCTAAATTTATTAAAAGTAAATTTGGCAAATTTTGCTCAACCGAATCCAAAACTGAAAACGTAATGCGTCAATATAGAGGAAGTGGGTCATTGCTAAACCTTAATTTTTCATTATATAATGATTAATTGCATATTTTCATACGTAAACTGAATGTGAGAGGCATCATTTACAGATATAATTGTATATATTTATGCTCATACGCACATATAAAAAAAGAAACATGCTGTAAATATGTTTTTTTTATAACCTTTTATATTTAAGAAACTTTTGATTCTAGTTTTTAATGCGTCTTAGTTTTTATTGAAATCAATGATGAATTCGAAGAAGGTAAACATTCAATACAACACTAGGTGTAAGTAAAGAAAATGATTGAAAACCTATCGCTTTTTTCAAGGATGCCCAGTTGTTTTTATTTTTTTTCAACCTAAGACACTTCTGTCATTCAATCAAATGACAATTTTCCTGTTGATATGCATGTCAGTTATTCGCATTTTATGAATTTTTTTATTGTTTATTGGGAAAACAAACTAAACTTAACCTTTTAATGGAAAATAAAATGTTATTTTCATTTCAGTGTTAAGTAATTTTACTATATATTTAAATATATTTAGTTCAGTGGTTAATAATTTAAGCCTTTTCTCAAAATTTATACAAAAATCTTTTTTTTAAGTAATAAAATAATAAATCGTTAGTGTTTACAAATAACATACTTTTTATTACATAATTTACTTTAATTTCTTAAAATTGAGAAAAAATTCAGAAAAATATTATTTATAAAACCTTTTACCAGTTGAAATATTAAAAAAATAATAGAAACTTTAGTCAAATATATCTTTACTAATTAATTACAAAGGAAGGCAATAAATTTGTTTTATTCTGGGAAATAAAAATAATAAATTGTGAAATAAAGTATGAAAACAATTAGGAGTGAAATAAACTTACATGCAATAACTATACTTCAATTACAATTATACAGGCAAAGTTGTGATGTTTCATGTCCAAGAAGATAGTATTTTCAACTACAAATCTTATTGCTATAACATAGCAAAACATGAAATGATGCGGGAAGTAAATAAATCCTAACTATATATCATAAAAATTGCTTTTAAGTATTCTTTATAGATTGAAGATCAGTAAATGGCGAATGTCAATCCATTAGCAAAATAATATCCTCCCGTTGGTAGTTCTCTCCAAATGAGATCTCTCCATTCATTAGCATTTTCTAAAGTAATTCATTTAAGAAAGTGTGTTACAATGCAAGATTGGATCCATAATGGGATTGCAATAATTCACACATTTGTGAAATTGAATCTACCTCATATGTACAGTTTCTCTGCTAAATATCTTCTATATAGTTAAGTTTTTAATTTTAGTATATCTTCAATAATTTTCAAATTAACGAAATAACTTTTCAAATGAAAGCTAGATTCCTCAAAAAAATGCTTTTTATTTCCTTTGCACTTTGTAAATAATACATGATTGTTGTTTACACTAGCCTCATAATGATTGCTGCAAAGAATAAATCTTAATAAACTTAATTTTGGGAAAAAGTACCACCAAAAAATTAGTTGCATGTAGTTGTCATTTGCGTCTTCGAATTTAATCAGTCTCAGATACAGATTCTGTCTGAACATTGTAATTAAACTTTGATCGATAAATTACTGAAGGACTTTCATAATACTATATTTCAATGCAATTTGAATATTATTATTCAACTAAAGACCCTCCGTCATAAATATTGAACGTATATTGAAATATGAACGTTGTCTTGCACTCATATCTAAAAAACTTGCTTACGGTTTTTCAATATATACATATTGATACTGCAGATAGACTCAGAACAATTGAAGAAAGTTTCAATATCTATTTGCTGACTCATATTGCTTGTCAAATGACTGCAGCTGAACAATTTTTCATTAATTTCTGAGGAAATATAAATTTGCATGGATACTTTTAAGCTTTTTATAGCATACGTTGTTGCTTAGTCGAACCTTTTGTAATTTTTTAATTTTAGAAACCAGTGTAGTTTTACATGTGTGCTATAATAAATAGTTTAATTAATATCTAACAACACATGATGATAAAAAATGCATCACCATTCAACATTCCAAACTTATTGCAAAAAAAGGAAGTAAATATTTATCACCATACTACGTGGATCACTTATTTAAGGCTTATGTTTACATGTGAGAATACTTATTTAAATTCTATATGATCTATACACTAAAAATATTTCTTCAAACTACATTGTTAATGTATATTAGTATCTAAAATAAATAATAATGAATTGTAAATAATAAAGATAATGTATGTTTAATACACTGTAAATGTATCAAACCACATTGATTTTTTTTATTTTGTCTCATATTTCAGAGAAAGATTTGTACTATAGTTCAAATGTTTTTTCCTCCAACGATTGTTTCTTCTCACTTTTTGTGTAGTTAAAAAAGAACGCTGTAAAAATTCATACATTCGTCTAAAATAACTCTTACCTCATCGTTCTATATAATATTGCAGGAAATATTCTAAAATGTTTCTTTGTAAACTGCTGGCCACCCGAATTGCAACACCAAGGAAGACAAGAGATATCACAACAAAATTTATTTTGTAGAAAACATGTTGACCAAGTATTAAAGGATTAAGTTTATAGACTTCTGCCAAGTGTGGCTTCTGCCAAAATCAGTATACACCATTGTTGGAGATCACCGCTGCTACACGCATCAGCATTGATTCAAAGAGTCTTTGGATGTATTCATGGGGTACAGCAGACCAAGCAGCTGCCACACTTTGCCAAAGTTGATCTGTGCAGCACTGGGGATATGATCTGGGTCAATCGTTGAGCAATCATGGACACACGTTTTCTATAGGTGAAAAATCCGGAAAGCAAGCCATCCAGGGAAGCAGTTCAATCTGGCTATTGACGAAGAACCCTTGGACAAGGCGTGTCATGTGTGGTCGCGTATTACCCTGTCTAAATATGGTTGTGGGCAAGTCCTGATGGTAAAAATGGACAACTGGCTGCAGCACCTCGGAGATGTAGCTCTGGCTATTTCAAGTACCAGCAGTGCGTACTAGAGGAGTACGAGAGTGATATTGAATACTGCCCATCACTTAATACCTCGTGCAGGACCAGTGTGGCGGTGCAAAACGCAGCTCTTCAGCATTCGCTCTCCACTGTGTCTTCCGACTCGAATAGGACCATCTTGGTGTTGCAGATAGAAGCATGACTCGTCAGTGAAAACAGCTTCATTCCATTCCAACATGACTATCGATTTCCCTGAAAGATAATCCATAATCTCTGTAGGCTACTATCCTTCCTCTGTCGATCTCGGATACTTGATCGTGTCAAAAAATGACAGCTGTTTTCTAAGAGGCATAATTGGTCTTTTTTTTGTTGAAAAACCGCAAGAAAAACACATTTACCCAATTTAAATCTTCGAAATCTTCAAGCCTTAAATAGCAAGTGGAGCCATAAGCACGCGTTATGTGCGTCTGCGTTGAAATTCTAATCATTTGCATATCTGACCTTCGCTAATGCATGCTATAAATCTTTTGTTACTTACATGCTTACTTCAGGGTGTTGTTTTTACGGTGGCCAGAAGTGTATTATTAGAACTTTCTTTGAAGTATATGTCTATCAATGAATAATAAAAATTTGAAATATTTTGGAAATCAATTACAATTATTGTCATTCATTATAAAACTGATCTATCGTCTACAGTTTGATTCATTCACTTCAATTACTTCTTCAATACTCTTTTTGTGAATTAATCCTGATTTATCTTTATAATTATATTCCCTTTATACACTATTAGTTAATTTACACATTTTAATTTAATTCACTTAAAAAATAATTTAAGTAATTATTGAGTGCTTCTTTAGATTTGAGCTCCCGCGAAATGTCAGCCTAAAAGGCCTGCCACTACAAATTGAAATGACGGTGATAAAAGAACTGACATCATATAATTCTGTATTTCATATTTAATTAAACTATTTTCCTTAATTTATATTTTTTTATTAACTTTCTTTTATTTCTGTTTTCATTTTTAAATATTGTTAAAAAAACCTTATTCGTATGCAAGAAACTTCTATAAAATCCTTCCAAGAAAAAGCCGTTTTTATGTTTATTGAGCACTGACACTTGAAAAATTATGGCAACCTTAAACTGAAGTATTACAATTAATATATTCCGAAAGTACTGTCATGTGTGTCATTGTGAAATATACTGTCAGTGATGATCTTAGTATAATACTAACAATGGGGCCACTATAGATTTATCCAAGCATCCAGATAATTGTTTACTTTTAAGCAAAAGTAATCATTTATACACCGTTCTTAAACATCGATCTCTTTGTTAAGACATAAGCTGTCATGATGCCAAAGCAGTCAACATAATGCCAAAATAATAAATACGATCCCATAATTCACTTACTGTCCTTTGTGTTATTGTATTCTGATCTGGGGGCTGTTTTGTTAAGGATTTTAATAATGTAAGTATTACTCTGCTTTACATTACTGTCGAGATACGAGATGTCAGGAAAAAGATATTGATTGATTTGTCCACTTGGGTATGACGCCAAGATGACCTGTAATTCTTTGGAGCATGTAATTTAGTTACCTCACCTGGCAACCTGGAAAAAATGAAGGAATTAGTAAATATGAAAATTCTTCATTATTTCCTAACATATAGAATTTTATGTTTGATTATTCATAATAAAATATTTTTTGTTGCAAATAATAGGAATTATGTTGAAATAATAATGTAGTCATTCAATTTCTTACCTTTATTCTCTTTTACTAATTTGTATTGACTGTTTTTTAATCAGTTTGTAATATATTTATTTATTTAAAATTTTTTTTTCAATGATTTCAAATTATTTTTTTAGAATTAAAGCGAGTGTATATAATTTTATTAAATAAGACATTCAACAAAAAAACTTTTGAAGTAAAAGTTTATAGTCATTGACAGCAGAAAATTAAATTATATGTTTATTTATATTGAAAAATCCACAAAAACCTGACAAAAGAATTTAAAATTTATAAGCATTACATAAAACTGTTCACCGCAGGCACACAATAAAAAAAACTAAAGAAAGAATATTGTGATCTTTTTTTTTTTTCCATTTCAAATCAACTTTGTTATAATTGCTGTGATATTATCACAGCAAAGTATAAAATTTTCCCAGTTATTTATCCATCTATTCTATTCGAGTTATTATTAATGGAACTTTTAAAATTCAAATTTAAAAACTGCGTAAAAAAATGCTCTTTTTAATACGAATCTTGTACGTGTGTTATATAAGTTAATATTTATTGATTTATAATAAGCTTTCTATTTTTCTTTTTTTTATATTTATATAACAATTGTCCAAACTAAATACTTGAAATAAAAACTATAACTTGCATTTTTATACAAATAAATAAGAAATACTTGTGTTCTTTTATCATTCGAAAAATAACATCTTTAAAGCTTATTGTTGGCTCAAATGCCATTTTCTTTATATGACCCCTAATTGAGCCTACTGTTTAAGGGGGATACCTGTATATTAGAGTTTTTTTCAATAGTTGGTAGATTCCAACCTATACAGAATTGTAATCCACCAACAGTTGAACCAGATAGTAAAAAGAAAACAATTCAACAGACAATGCGTCTATAATGTGCATAATGAAATGTAATTTATAATATATTTGTAGCATTATCCACCTTAAATTTCAAATTTTTTAAACTAAAAACTGCTGTATTTTAAAATTTAAGTCATTTCTTGAAAGCAATTACTTGTTTTGATCAATAACTTTTGTAAACACCAAGAGCCTTTACATTCATGTGTTATTTAAAATTATAGATCGTATTAAGTTATAAAAAAACTAAAATGACTTAAAATAATAATTAATTTGAGTTGTTATTTATTTTCATTGAAAAAAATTGATTTTAATAAAGCGTTTCAATAAAAATCCAATTAATTTTTCCTTGTCATAAGAAGATTTAATTCTCTACAATTTTCATTGACAATCTATTAAATGCTTATAACTTTCCATCAATAAAGATCCAAAACTCTGTGGCAAATAATATGCAGAGCATCTTTATAACTGATTTATTATCTTTCAACAAGAAATAATAATAACGTAATATAAATTTTTTTTTAATTTACTGCCAAAACACCTATTTAAAATTGGTCATCAAAGCAGCTGGACTCTTTGTCGTCTCGGTTGAAATGTTCGAAATGTTTTCCTGTCAAACTTCCACGAAAAGAGCATTGACATCAAAAAATAGAATTTACTTCTCAATTTACACACAAATCTAAATAATGGAAAAGGATATAGGCAAGGACATTTTATCAAACACCTGATATTAGTACTTGAACAGATGAAAAGATTAGGTTTGGGCAAAACTTTCTGTAACCACAAATTTTAATCAATTTATTTTTGTGCAAATGGCGAACTAAACACAATGAGTAATCGTATTCAACGATTGTTCGAGAAAAGTTGTTTGTTTCAGGATTTCAGTAGCTCTTTTTATATTCGAGATGAATTTTCTTCTTTATTTTCCTTATGTTCGCAGATTTTATGTTCCCAAAAAGCATATAATTAAGTGACTGGTGATTTAAAAGCTGAAACTAATTGATTTCTTAGAAGTTGGGATTACTCGAAATTTCTAAGTGATTTTGGGTTGTTTATCAAAGCAAATAGGAGGACTTTAAAATAGCTATTTCGTATGAATTTCTTTCAAAATATTCTTTTAATGAAGAATTGTAATTGGCTAATTATATTTAAATGTACATTCTGTACAAATCGGAAATGAAAATAGAAATTGAATTGTGAAAGCTTTTTTCATTATTTGAATTGAATCTAAATTGTTTATTGTCTTCGTCAAAAAGAATACCTTAAAATTTCGTGCAAGACTAAGCAATTTCGTAATAGCTTAGAACGTATTAATTTAGATAAATTAAAAGAAATTATTTTATTTCTGAAATTCTTAATTTTGTAAGATGTAATTATGAAGAAACAGCGAAAAATGACTTGCAAAATCGTTTCACTAATTCATTTTCTAGTTCGTTTTAATTATTTCTGTTGATTTCAACGCCCATTAAAATAAAAATAAAAAGTTAATCTCTTAAGACTAAATTATTTTCCTTTTTTTTATACTTCTAGGTGGATTGCAGATAATTTTCAGCAACTTATCAATGCTTTATAATATTTCAGTATTTTATAATTCTACTCATAAATTTTAGAATTGTCAGAAAGAAATGCAAAAAAATTAAATAATTCACTGAAGAAAAGCATGTATCAGCTATAAAGTTTCATTTGCTTCTGTGGCTGAATCAGAATATTTTCTTCGAACAATATTCTCCTTTAAGTTTCCTGGATTAAAAAAATACTATTTAAACAAAAATAAAAGTATTTTTTTATATATAGAATGACATTTAAATGGAAAATACCCACATGAAATCAGATTTAGATTTGAATAGAGATTGAATTAAGCTATACATAGAATGAGAACTTTAAAACATCCAATTAACCTTTGTCGATGTAGAGTGACGGTTTCTTGCTGCCTGTTAATAAAGGCAGATTGTTATCATATTTTGTATATTACTAATCATAAAATTTATTAAAATAGTTTAGAAAATACTTTACAGTTAAAAAGTATATTTACAATGAGAAACCATTAATTTGGAAACTGAAAAGAATTTTTGTACTTAACGAAGTTAACAATATAGACACGTTAAAATTTAACAAAAACAAAACGATTTGAAAATACACTTTCTAAAATATTATACTATCCTTTCAAAAATATCATATCATGATATCTTTCATCATAAGTTTTATTTATAAGCATTATGTTTGTAAAATAAAATTTCCAGTTAAATATTTAAAAGTTCATTATACATTTTATAATCATGACTTTAGGAAAGCAGGGGATATTTGTAACAGATATCGGAAATTATAAGTTTATTTTTACAGAAATTTAAATAGACTGAAAGCTGACACAAGTATTGATTTGTATTTATTTTATAAATATTAAACGAAAACAATGATAAATTTCCAAAAATACTTGTAACTGAATATTGAAAGCTTTACAAAAATATAATAGCAAATAATAAAATCTATCTTTACACAAAAAATTTAGTGAGTGTGTATATTTATTTAAAGTTAGTTCATGATGTTTCACTTAAAGTGAGAAATTTTTATTCTTTATCTAAATAAAAATGGTATGCATGATTACTTAAAGTTAAAAGTAAAGGGTATATATATATATATATATATATATATGAAGGGTAAAATCCTAGGAGAGCTCGCATCCTTGGTGGTAAACTGAAAAAAATTGCCTAGGCAGAACAAAATGGGCAAAATATGAATGGGGTAAACTTGCTTATATGAATATGTAGGAAAAAATTAGCATGAAAAAAATAATACTACTACTGTAAATAATTTTAAAATAAGTGAATTTATCAAAGGAATTTCAAAATTCCTTATATGTTTTAATAAATGCAAACTTAAGTTGATTGAATAAAGATTAATTTTTAATGTAAAGAGTTCCTGATAGCGGACATTTTTTTTTTCCAAAACGGATATGCTTATTATACAACATTCTCCTAAAGCTACTAATAAATAATAATAAAGCTGTCTAAATATAAATGATAATATTATGTATTGGAAGAAAATACTACATGAAGGCCAATATAGCTTCTTCATTTATATAACAAGTTTTGCACAATTTGGTAACAGGCTAATCATGAACATTAACACATGTTAACTTATATTTAATAATAATTTAACTATCATATAATTTATTAAAATTGTAGAAAAGTTAAAAATCTGCAAACTTTTTAAAAATTGGAATTTTATTTATTTTCTACAAACAAATCATTGCTTTTTTTAATATTTGTTTTTACATATGTTATTGCTAAAAGCAAAAATCGCATGGTAAAATTTATATGCATTTTTTTATAAAAGAATTGAAAAAGAATTAATGAAGAAATGATTTATAAAAACAAATATGTAAAATTTGATAACAAAATGCTCTTTATTATTTCAAGAGTAATACCTCTACGTAGATTGCACTTAAGTCACGGTAATATGGTCTGAAAGATAAAGCAGCGTAGATTTTATTATCGAATAGGATATTAGTGGAATAAATTTCGCCAAGACTATTTAATCATTTTCTGCGTCAAATTACATTTCATATTATTTTTATTTAATTTAATATAGATCAAGAAAGCAATCAAGTCAATTCAAGATTTCAACAATACGTTTGTATTGTATTACAAAGGGAAAAAGAGAGTAATCTAACCAAAATGTCGCAAAGTATTATCTTAAAAAAGAACATCCGTCAGCAAAATATCTCTAAAACATAGAAAATTTTTGAATAGCATGCATGTATATATGTATGAAATCAAATTATCATGAAAGATTACAAACAAATATGCTGTTCACTCTGTAAGACATGAATGTCATACAATACTTTGTATTTTCCAAGACAACGCCATCTCATGGCCTGAAGAAGCACTACTGAACTAAATGAATATGCTAATTATTTTTAAACTATAGAAAACTTCCAATATATAATTTGTAGTAATTTTTTTCTCACAAACTCCATTATTATTCTTATGTAATTACCGTCTTATTTAATTACGATTGTAAAATTCTTTATATTTCAAGAAATATGATTTTTGTATTCAAAACTTTATCACTATGCACTTGTTTCTCATATTACGATTTTTATTTTATTTTGTATTGTGTGTAGCTGTATAACCTTAAATATATTAATGCATTATTAATTTAACTACATTAATGCATTATATAAGTAGATATATTTCTAAATATTAGTCTTTTTAAGAAATTGTAAGTAAGCACAATAATTTAAGAAAATAGCATTGCTTACTATTAATCACCAATTATTTCAGCTAAGAATTTCTTTTTAAATTTAGAAGCACAAATCTATTTTATTTTTTTTAATTTCATTTCAGTGTGTATTTGACATCGACTTTGAGCATCTTTATTTTTTATGCCAATATTTTTATTTTGAAATTTAATATTCAAAATAAAACATTACTAAATTTTTTAACTAAATTTTATATGAAAAATATTAATACATATATTTTGCTATTTAATTACGTCACTACTTAAAGTTATATCAAAATATTTTTAAAAAACAGTAATGCATTCATGTGTGTTAAATTAAGTGAGTCCAGTTTATTGTTAAATGCTGCAATTAAAATCCACTAAATTGATTCTTAACACATTTTATAATTTTTTTTTCCATTACACTAAATGCTATTTCAAGGACAAGATAAGTCGAAATGAACGTAGATTAGTGTAAATGTAAATTTCCTGAATGAAAAAAAAACGAATAAATGTAAATTTCAGAAATTTTTTTAGTTATATATGAGCAATATACAGATTATAATATAAACTATCTTTATTCAATAGATTATGTTGTGATTTATGTAATATTAATTAAAATTAAATATATCATCTAATCAAAATATGAATATTAACTATATTAAAATGAAAATGATTATGTGAAAAGATGCATTTGTAATAAATTCATTAATGCGCTATCTTTTTTTTTTTTTAACATTCTCTATTTCAACGATGAAAAATAATTTTAAAATTATCTCTTATAATATAGAGAAAATTTGTGTATATTTAAAAGATTTATTTTTGAAAATATTCGGTTTAATAAAATGTATACTTACATCGATTCTCATCTTTGAATTGATAATGGATTCTCATTTTTAAATTAAATGTAATTGTTTTGAATATAAAGATAAAATAAGGAGATAATCATTTTATATGAAAAGAAACCAAATAAATTGCTTCCTTTGATGCCACTATTTTTATTACGACAAAATAATCAATACCGTATCGATTAAATAATCAATACAGCATGCTCTATTTTATTCATGCAACTAAGAAAAGAAAAGTATTATCAAAGTGAAATGAAGAAACAAGAATCGTATTTCAAGATGGCCGCCTTAGCAACTCACAAACTTGGATTAGTCATTATAAATTAACGCTTTTTTTCTCCGAAGTAATAAATTTATAAACATTTACGAAGTATTCGTATAATAAATGAAACCACAAAAATTTTCAAACCACTTTGAACAAAATATGATTAACAAAATTATTTCCTTGAAATTATTTATTTTCATTATTGAATGGTAATGCGTGTCGTGTACATGCAACCGTGATTCATTTCATTACTTAACATTATTTAAATGATAGATGCTATCACATTTAAATAATATATAAAAGGGGTAAAAATGATGAAGATATTCACTGAATTCTTAGAGACGCTATTGCTCAATTTAAATAAATTTGATGAATCATGAACAGTTTCATTTTACTGAGGCAATAAATTTATAAACATTTTCAAAGTATTTGCATGGTAATAAATGAAATTATTTTTACCCGTTATTGTTTATATTTAGAGACCTTTTTGTGAACACATATTTTAATGTCTTAATATAAAAAATAATTACGTATTAATATTAGAAATTTTGTTAATTAACCTAAATTAAAAACCTAAATAATGTTTCTTGCTTATGTGAAAATAATGAATATCACACTGTTAATATTTTTATTTTATGGTGTTACTAAAACTACAAAACGTCATTTCAAGCAACAAAAATGTCTTCTAATATATACATAATCATCACATAGTAAATCGCATTCCTAAAAATAATTGTAATAATGCCCGTTTCAAAATTGAATGCTTAAATAATTTAGATTATTTTAATATGATAGTATTATGTTATAGCTAATCTAATGAGAGTATTATTAACGAGTTTTCTCTGTTTGATTAAATACTATATAAATAAATCAAAAATTTTAAAATTTTTATTTTTAAACCTTTTGGCTTAGATCAAGTTTTAGCACATTGTTTCCAATTTCAATAATATTATATGACATATTAAAAAAAAGATCATACTTCAAAAAAATTTAAGAATTTTTAATATTTTCTGAAAATTATGAAGTAAATATTATTACCTAAATTATCAGAATAAATGAATATTATAAAATGAAAATTAAGATATGTGGAACAATTCTAGATTCCTGGCTATTTTATCAACTATAAAATATAAATGGCTGCTGAAAAAGATGAAAATATTTCTTGCAAATGACTGTCCAAAAATTTGCATAATGGATATTTTTCCATTTAATTATAAATAGAAAAGTGGAATGATTTCATTGAAATCATTGTGATAGTAAATAAGATATTTGAAAGATATGAAACAATGTGATATTTTTTAGTATATTTAAGACAAGAAAAAAAAA
>JAPDSC010110167.1:5554-18916 GCA_026290005.1 Latrodectus geometricus | reverse complement strand
GGTAAAATAGTTCTTAAAATCGTAATTTAAAAATGAAGTATATCTTAGATCTTAGAACTAAAATTTATTTTACCAGACTGTTTTCTCTTTATAAATAAAGAACTATTAGAAAATTATTTAGCATGCATTATATAAGAAACACGTGCAAAAAAATTCATAATTTAAATAATTTTTATTTTCAATTTATCGACGAAAACTTAGAGAAAGTAATCACCTATTTCTATTTTAAAATCATATATTTTTTTCTATTTATATACATAATTTTAAAAATATATTTTTCCCTTTCTTTCCTTGTAGTAAATTGATGTTTTTCTATAGAAAAGTACTTCAATCTTATTAGTAACTCATGAATTTTCGATTGGTTGCCGTACTACAATATGTGTTATATTAGAAATTTTTTCTAATGTTCATCCATAACTTTTGTAACCAATTAATCCAATTATACATATAAATATTCTTTGGGAGAAAACTAAAATATAATTCTAAAATGGATTTTTGAGTAGGAAGTGGTTTTGTTTGTTGAAATTCAGGGATGCGAAACTCATATTCACTCAAGTTGTGAAGTGAATGTCTTTGCTTTCTTTAAATATATTGGTAATATATCCGATGTATGAAATTGAAGTAGCTTTTGTTTCTTATGTAATTCAATTTTAAGCATAGATTGGCAAGTACATTACGTCTAAGATATTGCTATCGTAAGGCGTTTCTAATCTACGATCACTCTTTGCAAAAATATTATAAACTTGAAGATATTTAATACACTTTAATGCATTCATGTAAGACGAAAGTTAGATTATAAGGGCAAATCTATCTTCTAATGAAAATATTTTTTCTCGATTAACAACAAAATAAAAATAAAATAGGGGAAGAAAAGGAAACAGAATATGTAAAAAGAGTAAAAAAATGAGTTCATAAAAATAATTTTTTAAAAAATACTTAATATTCAAACTTTATTCAAAAATTTATTTACTTATTTTTGCTTTTATGAGGTGTTGTCACGGACCTATCACTAGTTCGTAAAATTGTAAATTTAAGTGTTCGTAAATTAGAGGTTTGTAAAAATGAAGGTCTATTGAATTACTTTAATAAATAAAATTTCACTGACTTAGTGGAAAATCTAGCTATTATCTTACAGTTAATTGAAAACCATAAAATTTGAATCAGTTTTCAGGTATTATGAAACCAAGATTATTTCCAGTCTTATTTAGGAAATTAAGCTATGACTCTTAATGATAATAAAATTATTCTCTGACTTTCAAAAAAATTAAATATTTCCTCTAAAATTTAAAATATTTCTTGCATTTTTTTCAAGTGAATATTTGTTGCTTAATAAGAATATTTGTTTCAACCTTGTACTAGAAATAATGTGAATTATAGTTCTATCAATATTTTTTTTATTATTCTATTGTATTCAGCGTCTTGGTTTTAGCAATCTCTTTTTGATGGTGAGGGTGACATGATAAAGTCAATATAGCTTACTTATTAATGAATAGATATTTTCTAAGATGATTGATTGAAAATAATTAGAAAATCTTTAAAAACGAAATTCCAATAATGTTACGATATATGAATAATATTTAATAAAAAATGCGGAGAAAATAAATTGAATTCTAGACTAGTAATTTATCTGTACGCTAACACTTCGTTATATTCTGAATCATTCAGTCTATTGTTCTGTCTATTTTGTGTGAATGCTTCATTTACTTACAGTGAAAGGGCAGACAGAGCAAGTCATTTTCTTCAGCTGTTTGAAACTAACTTCGGCAGTTAACTATTAGAAAGTATTGATCCCAGAATTTATTTTGAAAAAAAAAGTAAAATATGGTTTCCATTGTATCGAGTAATAAAAATACTTTTGAATTGAAACATAAAAAATTCATTTGTTCATGTATTTTTTCTTAAGGCATAAATAAAAAGTAATTATTCCAAAAACGTACAAAATTAAATAAAAAATATTAGTAAAATAACAAATATCACTAAGCAACCTCAATTGTACAGATGAAATCCATTGCTAGTGAGTATAGAAGTTTAAAAACTGCTATATTCTTCTCCAAATTAATTGATAAATTTTAGTAGTTATAAATTTCCTTAAAACATATTAATAATTTGGTACATATCATCTTATATTTTATATATCAGCTTCAAACAAATACAAAGTACATAATTATATTTCTAGACATGTAGCATCATTTATCTAAAAATAAATGTAAATATGCTTACGTAATAAACATATTTATTTCTAAAATATTCTTAAGAAACTACTTTTCAGAATGTTATTTTTATATAAAAGAAAATAATGTTTAAGAATATCAGTATATTTCAGAAACATCAATAATAGTTCTAAATTTAGTTTTAAAATTTGTATATACAATTTTATATTTTCACATATATATCTTTAAAAATTAATAATGTATTTCACTTATCAAAGAAGAGAATTGTTCATTCACTCAATTTTCATAAATCACAATTTGGCTTACAAAATCTGCAGACCTAAATTCAATCGAAATAATTTATAACACATTTTATATAAAATACAACTCATAACATGAATTAGTAAATTTAAATATTTATCATTTTTTCCACTCCACTTCATGATATGCAGAAGGTAATCAGAAGTCACGAGCTCTAAAGTGACTAGGGAGTACATAATGTCTTGTTATAAATGTTTTGTTAATTTATCAAAACTTATGTAGTTCCATTATTTTACCAAAATTATTATTAAACTTAGTAGAACTTCAAAATTACTATGCATCTTCAAAATAACGGGTATCTTTTCATATAGTGAATCAAAAATTAAAATAACAATATGGGTAATCTTGAGAAAATCAATAACAATACACTGTTCTAGTAGAAAAAGTAGAAATCATAATTTTCAACAGTTAATATCTTATTCTGCAACTGTATTGCCATATAAACAAGCAAACAAATAATAAGTGCGTAAGCAAGTAATAAGTTAAAGTATTTTTTACATTCAATATTTCTTGTTTTATTATAACTTTATGTAAAAAAGAAGTTTCAGAAAATAAAAATGAGTCCTCTTATATTCTTACTGAAACTCTTAAAATTACTAAAAATATTCAGTGTCACATATCCTTGGTCACTGAACATTTTTCTGAATTTCAATATAAGATATACAAATTTTCAAAGCCATTTATGTAATTTTCATCTTCAAAATGATTTATAATGGGCAAACAGTAAATAATCTCGAAAGTTAATGTGAGCATTTGTATGTGAGTTCACTTAAAAAAAATTAATATCTTACTTAAATCTATTAAAAAATGGATTATAAGTAGCAAATCGTGTTAAAATTGTTTATGCATTTCATATTTATAAAGATTAATTTTTTTTGTTTTTTTTTCTTGCTTATGAGAGTGGCGAAAAATCTTTTCCTCCATACCCAAAATGTAACGTTGGCCCTTTCTCTCCTCAGAATATTCTGCAATGTCTAAACTTCTCTTGTAAAGAGGCTAGGACAGACCAACGGCTGTTTTTGAATTCCCTAAACATGTTTGGCTTCATGAATCTGATCTAGTTTTACTAGACTAGGTGGGGAATTACTCACCATCACCACCACTATATTTATAATGGATAAGGCAAACAATTTAAAGAAGTTTTTTGTAAACAAGGGATCTATTTTAAAAATAATCTACGTAAATTTAATATTTTTAAATATTTTGCTTTCAGCTAATTGAAGCAAAATTTATTTTTTGAAAACTTTGAACTTATATAGATTAGTATGTACATCCTTATAGTAAATTATTTTTATTTTATGAGAAAAAATATAAAAGAACAAAGTTTTAATGTTAAAGCAAAATATTTTAATTCTATATATTGATATTTTTAACAGATAGACCAATATAAAAATGACTAATATTAAAACTAAAAATTTGGTAAATAATTTTACAATACATGATGTAACTTAAATATATTTCGTACATCTCGTCGAAAAAGGTAAAAGTATGAAAATTATTTTTACCAAAATTAGGCAATTTGTCAAATTTTTGAAACTGAATTTGTTAAATGAATTAATGTTAAATTAAATTAAAAAAAAACGCAAAATAATTGGAAAAACATAACATGATTGTAATATATAAATTAAATTCAAATAAATTCTTGTTTTTTTTAGTTTTTATCAGTAAATTTTTATCTTGTCAATCAAAAACTGTAGTTTAAATTTTAATGCGGAGACTAATATTTATAAATGAATTTGTTATTATTTTTATTTAAATTCATAAAAAAAATTGATTCGTGCTTCCCTTATTAAGCAGACAATAAGAAAACTACATACGTTTTCAACACAAAATTGTCATTTTAAAATATATATCATTTTATTATTCTTTTTAACACCAATGAATACTGCATAGAATTAATCGAGATGTAATGACCGAAATGGTGCTATAATGTAAACATCAATATTTATTTACCTGTACATAAAAGTAACTATTAATATATAAACATCATTTTTATTATAATTAAGAATAATTTTTTCTTTTTAAAACAATTATATACGGAGGACAGAGAATAAAAGACTAAATATAAACAACATAAGGTAAACATTTTGTCAGAGATAGTGTTTTAGTACTGAATGTAGGAGTTCAAATGACAAAAAAATTAATAATTGTGTTTAAATAAAAAATAACATTTACTATAATAGATTATCTATTTTGAAAAAATATTAATTGCTAGCATCTTTTTTGTTTCATAATTAAATTTTAAGAAATCAATCGGTGCTACTGAGTTAATTCCCTTATTTATTGATATAAATATTCCTTAAGCTTTCACGTTGCAGTAGTCTTGCAAACAAATTGAACTGCAAAGTTTAGCAAGCTTTGGATATTTGTCTATATTAACATAACATAAACATTTAATTTCATAAATCTATAAGCCCGTTAAAAGCAAAATTATAAAAAAAATCTTAATTTATATAACTTTTCCTTATTATCACTTGTTTTGTTTTGCTAAGCAAGTTTTGAAAAATTACTCATAATAAATTTAAAATATATATTTTATATGACATAAAAATGCTCAAAATATTTATCAAATTGTAAATTCTAGAAGCTACAAAACGTGATTTAAATGAGTTAGCACTATGGGTTGCTAAAAGTACACGTAGATAATTAATGCAATATAAATGCAGAAATAGTTTTATATAAATGAATATTATTAATACACTAAATGATATGCAATTGTAAGTAACTATATATTTTTTTCATTGCTATTTGATCTAATGGGAATGGCAAGTGTTTTAATTTTATCATTTGCTTCGATTAACAAGTGTTTTGACATTTTGAATTTTTCCATGCATTATAATATTTTCTTCTTAATTTTATCCTATCCATATTAAAATCTTTTGCCAAAAACCAACCAAAAATATTGTAGTTTTTTAAAAATCATTTTATGAAAGAATGATTTATTTATCATAATGTCAAGAATATTATTGAAGAGTATTTATTTATCAACATAAGAAGTTTATTATTTTAATAGAAATTAAATAATTGTTAACATTTGATTTAAAAAAAAATATCAGAAATTTATTTTTTGTGTTAGCTACCACGACAAAAGGCATTCCATTTCCAAACATAGACGAAAGAGTTCTTGAAATAATATTTTGATTTATATGAAGAATAAAATATCCAATACCACTACGTTTCACTTTCGAAAATGAAATGTACATTTCTCCTGTTACATTTAGGGCATGAATATTTTATCTTTTCTCTTCGAATATCTTTCAGCACATAATTTCATCAATTGAGAAACATATTTTTTTTTATTTCATCATTATTGTTCAAGTTTTTAATAACAATAAGCACTATATTTAGGGTTATCAAGGGAAATAACACATTGGGCGCTAAAATAAATAAATACATTAATGAATCTAAAGGTTCAATTGTTTCCAAAGTGTTATATGATTTCATTCTAAGAATAAGCAATTAATATACTGAATGAGTAATTAATTTACTAAATGTTCTATAGTTAAGTTTCCAGTGACTATCTATGAAACAATCTTTAAGAATCTGCTACTATACAGAATTAAATTGAATACACTCTTTTTTAGAAGATATTAATAGAAATATTAAGAGTTTAAGACATATTTTGAATATATGAATAGTAAAAAATACTCCAATTGAATTACTGTCGATATGTTAATTTACGCTAGTTTTCTCCTCACATATTGTAATACGTATTGTTATAATTTTAAGCACAATTAATTAAATGATTTTTATTTAAAATATTAAAATTGTTATAAATTTACTTTTATAATATTTTTAAGATTGTAATCTACATTTACGAATCATATATTTCATAGATACATTTTAAATAAATATTAAATTAAGAAAAAGGGCAACATTAATAACTTACTTTTTAAAATATTATTGTAAGCAATAAACAAATAAATTTTGAGACTTTAATATTAGTTATACATATATTAAAATTTACTATTTATATCCTATACCTTAAAAGGAAAAATGCAAAAAATTTCAGGAAATTGATGATTAGAAGAAGAGAAACCACTAACCACATTCTGAAACGTGCTGTTATACTGTTACGTTTTAGATGAAGAATTTATATAATAAGAGTACCATATTATTACAGTATCTTGTTTTAAACCTCCTTAAATCAACAATTATCGACCAGTTGGCATTACTGAATTTTTCAGATATCCTACTTTAATTGCATGGTGGTTCTTTTTTTAATATTTATTGCTTTTAACAACTCTGAATAAGATTTCATCTTAGAACATCAATAGTTACAATTATTTCACTTCATTACTATTGGCTATCGCAAATAATGTAGCAATATCTTGGTTTCAACTCATTTAATATCAGTACTCAAATAAAAAAAATATATATATACGATATTTTTATCATTCAAGAATCTTAGAGAACTCATCAATCTTATATTATATATTGAAAGCTATAGATATATATTTTTTCTAAAGTAAAATCTCATCCGTCACATATTTTTAGAAATATAAAAAATTCATCCGTTTTTCATATGAGATATAAATAAACAAATAACAATTTTACATTAGAAACTATGCAAACTTAAGTCATAGATATGTAATAAAAAATTAGTTATTTAAGATTATTCCAATTTTTTACAACTGTTTGATTGAAATACTAATAATAATAACAGTTTTGTTTTGTTTCTTTTATGCGTCATGAAGGATTTTATTTTGCTCATTTTTACATACTTTTCGTAATATTTTTTTAAATAAATGATTTTATTTATTTGTATTTTATTATAGAAATTAAATAAGAGTAATTAGAATATATTTTATTAGAAAGCTAAGTATCAAATTACAAACACTAATAAATACATCAAAACGAATCGAACAAAATTCTTGCCTAATATTTGTAATCATTACATTTTATTATATATAATAATGTTTCATAATAAGTTAATAGTCAATATTTGAAAATTATAATTTAGATGGTTGATTATATATAACATCTCTATTTTCGAGAATGCATTTATCCCAACTAAATCATTTAAACAATTCATATTATCGCTATCGCAATAATATTGAATTTAATGTTTCAAAATATATTTACAAAGTGATATATTATGAGTGTCAAATCCAACTAAATTTAATTTTAACTACACTCGTTATTGGCATTAAGTGGGGGGTTTCAAGAATCCTTCCAATTACGGATGTATAATCCATCAAATCTTCTCACTAAATACCAACATGATATAGCTGCCTTGTTACCATCATTCCTGAAATATTTCTATTACCCAGAATTAGGGATTGAAAAGTTCCTATTATGTGAATTTATATATTACATTTTGTTTCTATTTTCTTATTTGTACTACAGAGAATTCCGAAAGTCAATCAGAAAATATATAAACACAAGTAAATGAATCATCAAAGAATATATTTCAAAGATAAATGAATGATGCGTACTGCTTAGTAAGAATTTTTTTATAAATGCTTTAGTTTACATACAAAAATAGAGAATAGTAAAAACATAACTCGCAAACTTTGTGCACTGAAATATGATTTTATGAAAAAGAAATAAAATACAATATATACTTTTAGATCAAAGTAATTATCTTGTATTAGATATTCATAAAGTTTCTTAGTAAGACGAGGGTATTCCATTTGTTTTATTCTACTTTATCTTAGGAGTATAGGAGTATAAACTGTTAAATTTAGGCAATTAAATTGAACACTTTTGATTCAATTATGTTTTATTAAAAATTCAAACATAATAAAACTTGTAATGTTATTTTAGTTTATATGCTCTAAAATATAAATATTTTATGAATACTCTTAAATTATTTATTAAAATGAAAAATATCTCTCATCCCTTGGATTAATTACCTGGGAATCACAATTTAAACCAATTATAATTCATTGTTAATACTTAAACTGTGATAATTAATACTATAATAATTATATTTTATTAGATTATAATAAAACATGCAAAGAGAGAGAGAGAGACCATTCCTCACATATTTTGAACCATATATACATTCATGTTTTGTATAAGAAACCAGTTATAAGGAACCAGTTATAGAGGATTGTCTTGCTTTAAAAGAAATGTATGTAACAGAAAATGAAAAATAAATTACTATAGTAATTTATTTTTCATTTATAATCATATTAAAAATATGCTTAGAACTATTATAATAGTTCTAAGCATATTTTTTCAGACCTTTTGAATTATGATTTTAAAATATATATAAGTTCGTTTATATACCTAAAGTTTCTTGTTAATATCATTACATTTTTGAACCATTAGGTCATAATTTCCTCATAAAAATCAGGATAAATCTACTATAAATTTTACTCTCAATTAAGCAGCTCAAATTTCATTTTTAAACTAAATTTTAATGAGTTGTTATTCAAAAGAATTTTAATGAGTGGTATTAATTTTTCAATAATTGTATAAATAAACTCAATTAAATGACCAATTCTTATCGTAGATGATTAACACTAAATTAATTATTAATATAAAAAATTTTGACGCTCGTTAAAATTTTTTCACACACGTCCATTGTTTGATTCTTCCGTTAATATGTTTTAAGAATACAAACTTCATTTTATAGATGCAGTAATCTAATGCACCATTAGATGTAATATCACTATAAAAATCTAGTACATATTGAAAATCATCTATATCTTATAAAATGTCCAAGAAACTAACAATTTTTAATTACACTCAAATTCAAAATAAAATGTATTTCTAAATTGTGAATTATATATGTACTTTGGTTTGTATAGGAATAACACATACACAAGTTTTGTATTATAAATACAAAGGAATTTAAAACTTCTAACATATTTCAATTTTATTCTAAAATTGCCGTTATTTCTGATGTAAATTCAATTTCTTTTCAGCAAATTTAATATTTATTAGTAGAAACTTGAATGCATTAAAACTATTTTTTACGTATATTTTAATAAAAATATTTGAAAATTTTAGAGAAATGTTTAGAAAGTTTTCTCTGGTTGTAATTTATGATGCATTTAATTAAGATAGTGTTTCACCACAAATGCATGTCTGCTGGTTGCGAAAATATTAAAAACGTCTCACTTTGTTTAGGAGGAAAAAACCAATTTCGAAATAAAAACAAATACAGATGGCTTGAACACGTAGTCGTACATAGTTAATGCCAATAAAATATTTAGTTGAAATGAACTTCCTTACTTTTTGTATAAAACTAATCATTTTTGAATGATTGTGTTTTTTGTTGGAAAAACACACATTCTTACAAAATACTTTTGCAAAAAAGTATTGAAAAGTTAAAATTCATTGATTTCGTTAGTTTTATTGTTTGGAATTATATATTTTGGAATACTTTTAATTAATGTAACATTAGTTTGCTAATTAGAACAATTACTTAATTAGTAAAAGAAAAAAATGTAGTATCTGTGAATACCATTAGTGATTTTTGACACATTTAGTTATTTTTTTAAGCTTCACAGAAAGAATGTAAATTTTTCAAGTAACTAATGATAAAGGATTTTCAAATGTTTTGTTTTTATTCATGAATCTCCTGTTGAAAGAACGAAAAAATAATAGAAAACTAAAGTTAAATATTGAATCTATAAATTTTACTCATATAAAAAAGAGCATGTTACTAATAAATGTATATTTTTTCATTTTAATTGTGTCACACGTTGTTTGTTATTTGAAAAGCAAACTTACATACATATTATAAAGGGAAAAACAAACATTTTTTAAACAAAAAATACATTATATAATAGATTGCTTAGAATTTTTGAAAAAATGTATATTTTAATTTCCAAGAATGTATAAAAAATCAATGTTTTCCCTTGATAATGTTTTGTGTTTTTTTCTTGATCCTTTGAGAATTGCGATGTTTTTGTATTTTACATTTATGATATAGAGTTAGGATCAAAGAATAATTTAATTTTTTATGTACTATCTATGACACTGTTTTTTTATAAAAAAATTTTTAACACTAAATTTTTAAAAAAATATAAATTTTTATAAAAGAATTAGATTAAATGTATCAAATGCAATATAAAAAAATAATGTAAAAACTTTAAAATTCGCTAAACGAAACTCGGTGTTTTTAAATAAATGAATTTTAAGTTATTTGCAATTTTTAAGACACAAAATTATATTATTAAACATTAATGGTAAAAGTTATGATTATGTTCGCTTTTTCGGTGTTTCGTACTTTTTAATTGATATTCATGATACCCAATTTAAAATATTTATATAAAATAACGAATATTAATTTAAAAGAAATTCATAATTAGAACATAACATAACAATATTTAGAATTTTTTCTTTCTTACTGTTAAAGTTATTCTTTTTTTACAATTAATTAATCGTATTTATATGCATTAGATTAGGGAATTAGAAAAAAATAAATGTAAATTGAAAAATAGAGAAGATTATCAATCGATGTTTAGGCCCCTTTAAACCTTACGCATACTACAGGAATATATTTTCTCAAAAACCTTTAATATTAGTAAATGGTTGTTATTTTTCTAAAATACAATATGATATTTACAAAACACGAAAAAATGTGACAGTAAATTTAAGGATGGATAGATTCTTCTTTTATTTTTAAAATAAATTAAAATTAAGAATTCTCTTTTAATTTCAAAAGAAATAAATATTTTTGCTTGAATAAAAAGGCAATATAAATACTGATTAATCTAGCTGATTTATTTATAATAAATCAACTAGAATATTCTATATTATTTTTCTGATATTTTTCTGTCAATTAATTTTTGAAAAATATATTTTGTAAGCCTTTCACAAACTTGGGATGATTTAAATTTATGATAGGTTGCTTAACATTTTTTTATAGAATTTATAAAACATAGTAACATAAAACATAGTAAAAATATGTAAAGAGATTCATATTAATCAAAACACTTTTCTTTAAATCTATATAGTTTCATTTCACAACATTAAGCCGTTTGTTACTTAAATAATACATTTTTTATACAAAGTGCTATAAAAATGTTGAATCGAGAACAATGTATTTTTGAATAAAGAGTGCAATACAAATATTATGAATAATAGTTGAAAATAGAGTTTAATCTTTGAAAAAACATGACTATAGATATTCATTTTAAAAATTTTCCGTAAGTGTAGATTTTTTTCGCATATTTAAATTTTTTTTTTGTCATTAAAAGTATCTTAAGCATAGTACGTATAGTTTATGTTATTTTAAATTATTATTGAACTAGACGCGATCAATAAATACTTTATAAGAAATATATTATATTCTTATAAAAATGAAACATTTGAGGAACTAATTAGTTGAGAAACATAGCTGTGTATTTATGTAGTTTGATAACTATGAATTGGTTAAATATCATTATTTTATACTTTAATTGTTATAAGGTTATAACCAAAATTATTTCTTAAAAAATAAGGAATTGTGCAGAAGAAATAATTTCAAAGTAATAGATTTCCATTAATTTAATTTATGACTTTAAATGACTTATACAATTAAAAAAAGTTATGATTTTAAGCAAATCAAACTTGATTTGAACTTGAAAATGAGAAAAATTCTCAAAATTTAAAAAAGGCAAAATATACAAAAAAGATGAATTTACGTCAAGCCTGATCACACACAACTTCCTATTTTACAATGATATTCAATTATTTGAAAATTCCAGAATTACTTAGTAACTAATTTTAGAAATTAATTAGGTAAATGGAAAATACATATCAAATACAATATTCATGAAAATCATTTTTTTAATTTACTTGCAAATACTTTTGAATATTTAGGTGCACATTATGAAAAAACTAGTACATATCAGTAATAAATTATGGTTTTAGTGATTAAGATTGGCAAAATGTTAGTGAATCTACAATGTATTGAATATTTTTGTAAACGTAGTTCTTAAAGTTCGACTGCAGTTGTCGAAAGCAACGCATAGTTGATTAAATATAGCCTTAGGAATGAAATAAAAACGAAAATGATTGAAAAGGTTATAAATACATTTTATAAGAACAACATATAGGCTAATGTAACATGAAATTTATAAAAGTTGTGTCTTCTGAATTAAACCTAGTTGAAAAACACTAAATCTAGAAGTTTAAATATTCTATTACAAATGATGGCTTTGTAAATGAAGTTCCGAATTATTTTTTATTAACCAGTTATTTAAATTTTAGATTTTTTTAAAAGATTTTATTATATTTTTTTAATTGTAAGTGTTTTTAGGTACATAAAATAATATCCAGAAAACAAACAAAATTTTCAAAACCTCTCAGCAAAAATATATGGATTAAAAATATGTTTAAAAGCATAAATATGGTGATTCATAGATTATTGTATATATATGTTACCGTGAAAGACCGAAATCAGAGAATGTCGACATTCACCGGTGACTGTCAACACATACCAAAAACGTTGGTGAAAGACCGTACAATTGATTACATTTCTTGCACTTTCGGACCATCGCCGGTATATGTCGACAATCACAGACAAGCTTTGCTGGAATTTGAAAAGATGATTAAAGAGCTCGAAAAGGAGATAACAGAAGGCCATTCCCGGGCTTCCCTTTCCACCACAGCATTTAATTTGTTTTTAATTTGTTTGTTGTCAGGTTTTTGTGACGTTTTTCACGCCTGAAATATTGAGATAAGAAAATGCAAATCTGCATTTCTCCTCTCCGGATACGGAGAGATGAAACGCATATTCAAGATTCACCATTAGTGCATTGTGGATGTCGACATTTGCCGGTGTAAGTGAGAAATGAGGATATCTAGCAAATATTTCGGAGATACACCAAGCGACTACGTGAATGTTGACATTCACCAGCGAATGTCGACATTCTCCAGATTTCGGACTTTCACGGTAACATATATATATATATATATATATATATATATATATATATATATATAT